>NTHP01000007.1:1302388-1333207 GCA_003416845.1 Oplegnathus fasciatus
GGGTTGTCCTTGTCGGTTCAAGGGTTTATTTGGTAAGGCAACATCTAAAGAAAAACATTTATTTACTATTGAAAAAGATACTCTTACACACTTTTTGCCCGGTTTGGATTACCAACCAGGCAAAGAGGCATACTGCCCCTCGCCCCCAAATCTAAAATCTAAGATCTATGTCAAAATGTAGCTTTTTTAAAATATCTGCTTGCATGTTGCATATTCCTACACTAATATGTTTNGTCAAATTGCCACACAGCAAATCTGGGGCCAGGTATTCTAGCACCAGTACCTATTTCATAGAAAGGGGAGGAACAGTGAGTTAATAGGGTCCTGGGGGCTCAAACAGGTTTCACATGGAGGAGAAAGAGTCTGGGTCGGAGCCGTGATGGGATACCACGGTGGCGGGCACAATATTTTGGTACTGGTAGGGCATAAGATCTTTGTCAAGCAATATGTAAGGGGGGGAAAAAGCTTTGATTTACAACTAAAAGGATACCCATGCGCCTATAAACAAAAAGGGCAGGGGCAGACCACCACCCCCGCACACCTCCCCCTGTGCTGGGAATACTTTGGATCACAAACGCCACTTGTGCTAACCTGTAGGGACTTAACTACAGTCATAAAACTGATAATTAAAGAGTTAAATTATAGTTCTGAAAAGGGCCCTGGCAGGCTGTGAACACCATAAAAGTTCACCATCCAAAAATGGTGTACATTAAAGAATATAACATATAACCTTGCTCTCGCAAAAATCATGATCACATTATACGTTAAAGATTTTTTCCAACCATATTTGTTTTTCCATAAAAGTAGTAGCAACCAGACAGCAGCAGTGCAAACACTTAACAAGCTAGGAGTCCTGATTGCATTAGTATGTTGAAATAAGGACAATTAAAGTAGATTTTCCCAATTTAATCAGTAAAAGATACATGTATGCGTAGGGATAATCAATATTTTGCCTGGATTTTATGGCATGTATTGCAAAGACCTGATGAAGCTGTTGGCCAAAATGGATTTAGATTTTTAAAGACAAATACGGTTTCTTTTGAAGTTTGAAAACTGGATCAAATTTGCCATCATTTAAACAAACCTTTATGGGCAGCCAAGGGTGGCAAAAGGATGAAGATAATTTAGTTCTCGGAAATGCCACCCACATTGAGCAGCGATGATTCATAATGCCTTCCAGATGTTTCTTTTTAGCTGTAATGATGTGACGCTGACACGTGAAAAAACAAGCGGGTAAAAAAGTAGGCACAAGTTTCATTAGAGGCATATGTATTAATGATGACATTTTCTTCCCTGATTGTGTGTTTTTCCTTGTCAATCGGAAAGTCAGAAAAAAAAAACCATGCAGTATGCATCCTCGCCTACAGCAGTTGTTTAGGCTTACAGAGTCTGGTAACGCATTATGCTATTACGCAGATTACAGAGATGGCCAATCTTCTTCTTAACCATCCATAATTACAGGATAATGATTTCCTTTGTGCTGCAGTGGGAGCCGACAAGGCGGGAGATCATCTTCCTCAGGGCCCAACAGGAAGTGCCACAGAGGCTTCAGCTTTTAAGTGACAGCGCTGAGGTATTTTCTGGTCCCAGCTGGAGTCCAGAAAGTTCAGGGGAGGTGCCTGTCCACAGAGAATTTTTAAACAAAGCTACAAAAGTACCGAAGAGAAGACAGCTCGGTAGGGATGCAATCAAAATTTGTATGCATTGACGCAGAAATACATCACGTCATCGCTGTCTAAAGGTAATTTCTGCTTTAACAGTAAAGACAGTGAATGCCACAGCTTTCTGCATGGATTCATCACTGAAAATAACAGATATACTGTAGCTTTACATTACAGTGAGTGCTTGTTTGTCAAATCTAAAATCAGGCATCAGTCTGGCTTTGATTATAGCAATTTTAGAGGCAGAAGCAAGGCAGAGTTTCAAATTTTGTTTTTGTTCAATCACATAGAAGCATGAAGTAGTGGAGCTCGTGTTATATGGGAGTACAGCATATATAACTGTATTTTTTTTTTTTTACTTTTTCACCTTTGTAGTGCACCTTTCTTTTACATCCCACAACTCCAAATGCACACATACTCCTGACAAACATCAAAACTATTTTAAAAAGGCTCAAAGATTTGGATTAATGATAGTAAAAGAACACTAGAATAGGCTAACAAATAGCTCATTAGATTCATAGTACAAGCAGCAAATGATATGGACCAGACTACAAGATATATTAGCAGGCCACTACATAGCTTTAAAAGTCAATTTTAGACTCAAGACTGGGTTACAAACTGGGCAAAATGGGCAACTACCCTGTAGCCCCAGACCCCAGGGGCCCCTAAAAAGGTTACAAGCTCACAAGTTCATTTTTGCCCTCTAGCCATTTAATCTGGCCCTGACTACAATGGTCCTGCAATGTCTAGAGACTGTGGAGGATTTGGCATCCAAATTGGATGACATGCTGAAATACTTCCACCTAGTGGACGAAACCTGAATTACAAAAAAATGTGTTCACATTTTGAGTAGGTATTTTATTGTTCGGAGGCTGCCAAACAGCGCCCCCTAAACATCACTGGGATTAGAGAAACTTCACCAGAATCCCTCATAGATTTTGTGTGTGTATGTGTGTGTGTGTGTGTGTGTGTGTGTACGAGGGCTTGTATTGCTATCTTTGTGTGGTCCACAACTATCGTAGTGAGGACATTTCTGCAGTGTGAGGACATCACTTCAAAGGACTGTTTGGAGGTTAAGACTTGGTTTTAAGGTTAAGGTTAGATCAAGGTTTAGGGTTGGGTAAGGGTTGGGGTTAGGCATTTAGTTGTGATTGGAAAGAATTAGTGTTAGGGGCTTGGGAATGCATTATGGGAATGAGAGTCCTCACAAGTATAGAAAGACAAACGTGAGTGTGCGCCTCTTAACTTTGCTGGCCACACAGTGTCTCATTCCATGTATAAAAATGCGGCTGTAGGTGTGGTGATTCTCTGTTTTACTGTCAAAGCCAGGTGTTAGTGTCTTGCTTTATGGTGCACTGGAAATCACCATCCACATTGTGTATTGCATTCTGATTATAAAGGGCTATATACTGCACAACATGACCACCTTGTTGATTTAATTGCTGCTGCTGTCAGAGCGGCGTTACCAAGAGATGTAATCATGTACAATCATTCCCGTGTGATGTCAGGATTGTTTAATGTCTCTCAGGACCTGTTCTGTAACATATCAAACACTCCTGATGTTGCTTTTCTGGATGAAGGCCGAAGAAAAGCATTAATCCTAGACTTGCATATGAATGTAGATTAGTGATACTGATTTCTGGCCGCCTTGGACATGTTCACACACTGACTGTTGGTGGGTTACGATTGGCAGGCTTACCAGAGAAATTTTGTTCCATCTCTGCTTTAACAGGTAGCCTAGCTGTGTTTTTTTTTTTACCCTTGAGTGTCGAAGAATATATGAGACCTCTTTAAATATTTGAGTCCTGTAGACATTATTGATGTGACTGGCGGATTCAAATACAGCATTTAAAATGTGTGTGTGTGTGTGCAAGTCAGTTCACCTTCCATTGTCAAACAGACAAACCACTCTGGAGACATCAGCTGCACAAGTCAATGTGATACTTTATTCATGAACCTAGGACCATATATATATATATAACACTGTATAAATACTCTATATATTCTACTCCCTTCTGTGATCTCAATAACAAATAAAAAATAATATTAAAAAAGCCACATGATTATATTTAACAGGCTGTACAAAAATAAATAATGTTTGGATATTCTGTACAAAAGGAAAAGACTTAATAGAAAAAAAACAAGGTGCCTTCGCAGAAGGCAGGAGAGACTTACTTATGAAGTAGTAGCAGGAGACAAGTCCCTCTTTAGGTCTCCACACACACACACACACATGCACACACACGCTCACACACTCCTCTTTGGTCTTTGAAGAGTTCCCTCATCGAAGGCTGTGTAGACTAGGGCAAGATATGGCTAAAGGACAAAGTACGGTGTACTGAGGCATTTAGAGACAACTGGGTGTTACAATGTGCCGCTGGCAAAAACAAAGATGAAGTGCTACAGGTTTGTGATAAATAAACATAGTCTGGCAAGTCTGAACATAAACACTATGACTATTAGCTATCATATTTTCCATACCTGATGGGGTGAGCAAGTAGAATATGAGCTATTCTCTTTCATTTATTTTTTTATATACTCTGCAATAACCTCCCCCACCCCAACCCTTATGTGTCTGTCCAGCCCAGCTTGGACAAACATCATATACATGCATTAAAAATTTGACACACACAGTCTCACACACGCACACAAGCATAACATTGGCACGGTAAGCAGCACGCTCCTTTATGGAAATCAGGAATGTCCATGCTTTCTTCCCCTTGGTGGGAGGCAAAATGTGCCACTGCTGTGCTGAGGCCAGACAGGCAGCAAGCTGTAATCAGTCTTTATTGCTGCAACTAGGTGGCAGTGCCACTGTGGACCAACATCTGGCCTTTACAGTCGCAGTCACTGTGGACCCATTGACATGTGGGACGGTTAGACTACCTGGAACCCATGAAAACCTGCAGCACTCTTGCTCTGGATGTAAACATTCATCGGCCTCTTTAGATCGTCCATGGGAAAAAGGAGGCAGTGAAGATCAGAGTTTTTATCTGATGTCTTTCTGAAAGCTGGGTGTACGAAAGGAGGTTAGATTGTGGAAGCAGTCCTTAACAGGCGCCCTGATTGCACAGTTCCAGCAGGGGTCGCGGCCGGTCTTTGGGGTCACAGCTGTCATGGGTTAGTGTGCGCCCGTCATGGCCGATGCATCGCAGTTGGCGTTTGCGGAAGCCTCGGCCGCAGGTCTTGGAGCATACCGACCATTCTCCGAGAAGCCAGGAGGGACAGGGCTGGGTGGCGCAGGACCGTGAGGCCAAGGGGCGCAGCTCCTCTGGGCAATCTCTAGAGGGACGACCCTGGGGATCTAGACACACCACCTCTCTCTGCTGCATACCTCCTCCACAGGTCTGGGAACATGGACCCCACTCCCTAAGGGTCCACTCGGCTCCACCCACCTCTCGGATGGCATTGATGGACTGGCGGCGTCCTCCATTGTTGTTGGAGACTGAAGCAGCATTGTTGGGTCGAGGGGCAAAGTAACTGTACTTAACCCGGGGCCGTGGGGCTTCCCCCACAGAGAGCACCTGGATGGTGAGGGGCTCAGGGAGTGGGGCGAAGCTCCGGAGGCGTTCCAGGGTGGCGGAGGAGCCGCTGTATCGCAACAGCGCCCCTTGCAAGGCGATGTCGGTCTCCATTGTCATCAGCTTGTAATCGCCATTTAACAGGTAGGTTCCATCCTGGCGACGCACTGCCAGGTAGCTGTTATCATGACGACCGTTGCCTGGGGCACGTTGCTTGACGTCCAGGTGGGTGGCACCAGCAGGGATGGTTACAACATCCTGGTAACCAGGCCTGAAATAGAGACAGACAGAGGTCAGACTTAGCCATAAAAAATATTTTGACATAAATGCTGTGAGGTTTCAGTATATATTATGAGACATTATGATCGTGTACAACAAAAAAGCTGTTAGATGCTTACCTGGCACGCTCCAGGGAGCCAGACACTTTCTTGCAGGTAGAGCCGTCCCCACCACACACACTGCACTTATCAAAGCGCCGACTAGAGCCGATAACACGATCACATCCAGCCTTGACACACTGGCCTTGAACACAAACCGAAGTGGAGTCTGGGCTGCAGGGTGTGCCATCAGCCACCTGGGGGCAGCAGAGAGACACAAATGGAACTTTAGAGTTATGTCTAGTAAGACTGTTACATAAGAGTCTCAGTCAAAAGGTAAAAAGTAGAAGTCTTTTCACCAGCAAGGCAGTAGCCTAGGGGCTGAGAGAAATTACAATAGCTGTTCCTTCAACTTGCAGGTCTGCACAAGTAACAAGACTGTGAGACTGTGATGACATATGAGACCCTGAAAAGTTTCTAACACCAGTCTAAAGAAGAGAGAGAAAAAAAAAACATGTATTCATATAATCTATCATCTAGCAACTCTCACCTTAGATTTGAGGACAAAGAAGTATCCAGTGCCCTTGGCCCGGCACACCAGCTTGCAGCGGTCTTTGGGTGAAACTCCAGCATACTTGGGCACCCACTCGACACCCTCGCCTGAACCCAGCGACACTTGGGCTGACATGTCGTTGTGGGCCAGGCACTGTTCCTCACGGAATGACAGGCCTGAGAAAGAGGCAGTTGGAGGTCAGATTTACTGCTTCTTCCCGCATGCTAACTTTCACACCAATGCGCTAGGTACATCAAAACAGGACCTCTACATTCAAGCTAAAGGACTTATTCACAAGAACTACAGTATATGGTGCTAAATCATTTTATTCCCATATAATAAACTTCCAAAACCATTTCTCAAATTGAATCCCAGATTAATTATTTCTATGTAATAACAAAGGTCTCTTACCATTGCTATCAGGGCAGGTCTCTGTGTTACAGGAGCGGTACTGGATCCTCTTGCCTTCACAGTACTTGCCTCCATTCTTGGGCAAAGGGTTGTCACAGGCACGAAACGAATACTGCACCCCTCCACCGCAGGTCCGAGAGCAGTCGCCCCAGGGACCCCACACTCCCCAGCCACCATTGACAGGAGTCTGAAAGAACCAGGGACATGACAATTACAATTTTGAACGGGGTTGGAATTAACTGATAAGCTGAGAGTTAAAACATTGCAGTGTTTTTGGGGTATTCTGAAGTGTAACTGGACTGGTTCTGGTTCCTACCTGGTGTTTGGCGGCTTGGGTCTTTGTGAGACACTGTCCAGCCAGGCAGTAGCTGTCATGCCCGCATGGTGTTCCATCAGCCCAGGGGAAGTTCTTAGTCTGGCACACCAGCAAACCATTGGATGTAGTCACAGTGCACCACAGAGCTGCGCACGTGGTACTCAGATCAGGGCAGTGCTGGGAGTCTTCGCCAAAGGTCAGACGACACTGATGGTCGGCATCATAAACCGTCCCGGGCAGGGGCTGGGGGAGTGGCTGAGGTTTGACAGGTTTATCCAGCAGGCACTGACCATGGCCGTTGTCCAGGAAGGTGGTGACCATGAGGGCGGAGCAGGGGGACCATGGCTGCTGCTGGTCCAGGTTGGACAGGGTGGAGGCCATCATGTGGGAGCCCCAGTGGGCACCATTGACCCCGGAGCACAGCTGGGCATCATCATGAGGCATGTTGAAGACGTGGCCTGTAGGACACAGATGAAATAAGAGTTTTTTGAGCACCTCTAGTATAAGTGGTTTATGTTTTTAAATACAAGGTTTTTTACACACAAGAACATGGATTTTTTTTCTACTTACCCAGTTCGTGTGCCACAGTAAATGCTGCTTGCAGCCCATCATCCTCAATAATTGAGCAGCTCCTGTCAGGGTCACACACTGTGCCAACATCTGCCATGCCCAGGGTGTCACAAGAGTGGGCCCCACAAAGGTCCTAAACAGGCAGACAAACAGCAAAATTAATGTTTGAATGCTTCTGAATGCTGCTTCTCTTCCTCTTTTTCTATTTGTGATCCATTCTCTATCTTAACACACTTCTTCTTCTTCCACTCCAACTTACCGTCCTGGTGAATAGCACAGCGGTGTCATAATGCTCGGGGTGGCGGTCACTTGGGGGGTTGTGCTGCCGCTGCCACTGGCAGAAGTTGCGGAGGGTCATGGCAGCGTTCGATGACACCTGAGGGCCTCGCTCCTCCTCGTACACCACCAGCAGCTTCACCACCGCCAGGCTGATGGAGTTGTGGATGCTTGGGTGGCGGTAGAGGCGGGATGCCACTGCCATGATGGTCAGTAGGTAAGGTTTGAGCCCTGCGCCGTGGAACTCAGCCATGGACTGGTCGGCCACCAGCATGATCTCCAGGTAGCGAGGGGTGGAAACGAAACGTCTGGTCCTGTGGTGGGCTGAGGGGAGGAAGAAAGTGACAGAGAGAGGTCAGACCAAACTAGGTTCACAGGTCATGTGAGCTGATATCAGGTTTCAGTCCTAATTTTACTGCACTGTAACTTTTGAGATGTTTGTTCGTTGTGATAGAAATGATTCAGCTTGTCTGGAACAGTCTGCACACTGCAAAACTCTGCCACTGTTCTAAATAGCAAATACAAAGGCTCGTGTTTTTTCAGGGGGATAGAGGCTCCAAAGAGAGCTCCGGATGTGCCTGGAGGAGCCTGGCTGTGACTCAGCGTCACACCACCGGCGGCTCCTCCTCCTCAGGGTCCACATTCCTACAGTGACCTTTTCTGGTGGAAAACTGTGCTAGTGAGAAAGGGCGAATGGAGAAAATCCTTTCTGGGGAAAAATGTCTGCGCGGTGAGAGTTGTACCAGGAGGCGAGTTTACACGTCTCAGCACTGCCGGGCTCTGGCTGGCCCCAACCCCGCCGCTCCCCTCCCATTCCTCCGTCACTCCTCCTCCTCTTTCCCCTTGGAGACGCTTGCCCCCCCTCTCTCCTCTCCTCCCCTCCCTTCCTCATCTCTGGTAGTGCGTAGACGGCGCTGTCAAAAAGGTAGCTGAGTCCATTGCGCATGCTGTGTGCGCCCAAGCTCCAGCTGACAGCAGTTTACTCTGCATATTCACTATACCCACTGACTTATCAAGAACATAAGTAATTTGCTTGTTTGTATTCAGTTGTAGATAAGCTGAGTATATTTCATGGCATTCTACAGAGTAAGTAAACTTTTTCTGTGTTTCCGTGGCCACTTTTAAGGTTGCTGGTCTGATCATTTCAGCTCAATCTATTATAAAATGAGTAATAGCGGGTAAAATGCGCAGCCTTACCTGTCTGGTCTGCGTTAGCGGCTCCGTCCTTGGCTTCTTTCTCCAGATTCTTTGGCACCCTCTCCTCGTCCTCGTTGACCCCGCACTTGGAGCTCCCCTCCTCAGTCAAAGCTGCCCGACCTCTCCGGCGAACCGTGTGGACATCCTCCTCGGTGCCCAAGAAGTCACTCGAGTTAAGGGGCTGAATAAAATACTCTTCACCCTGAAAGTAGAATCCGCCCCGGAGTCCGTGGCACAGGTTGAGCGCAGCGGCAGAGTGTTCCTCTCCGTTCACCTTGCCCGAGAAGAAACAACCCGGCTCGGCTCCGCTCTTGGGTTCCTGTGTCGGTTCGGACTCAGGACTCCCCACAATGTGGAAGACAAAACCCGGCGCCAAGAAGGTCTGGTCAGGCTCTAGCTGCAAGACCAGCTCTTTGCCAAATACGTCCAACCGGTACTCCCTCATCTCCGCCTCCTTCTCCTTCTCCTCTGCGGAGAGAGTCCGCCACGGTTCGGGTTCGCTCTCCGTACGGGCCGTCGGATCTAGTCTGACCGGCACCACGGTGCTCTCCTCCCAGGCGCTGCGTGTCGCGCCGACGCACAGAGCGGCAATTAAACCAATGGAAACGTGTAAAACCCACATCATATAACTGTGAAATCCGACAAGTGGAAAGAGAAATTGATAATAAAGTCTCTACAAGGAAGCAAGTAAATCCTTTAAAAGGTTTTCCACTATAAGCTACAAATACCAAGTCTTTGAACTTCCACAAAATTGTCCCCAAAATTACGCACACGCATAAAAATCTAAAAAGGGATCAAATCCAGTGCAAAACTCATTCAAAGTTATGTGCAGGTCGGACTTGCTGCAAAAAAGTCCTTTCATTAAATGAAAATATCTCGGCAGTAAATTCCAACAGGTCTCTTTCTCTCCAAAACTCAGCAGATGTCTCAGTTTTTAGCTCTCTGTTTGAGTTCGGGGGCAGGTTTTTTCCTCTGCTGGCCCGTTTAGTCTGTTCTCTGCTCTTGCCTTGCAGTCAGAACAGAGCCGGTCCCTCCTATATATCCCCCTGCCTCGGGACCACCCCTTTCCTGAGGGCCCTTTGATCTGAGAGGGGCCAAATCCCGTGCGCAACGAAAACGCACCAGCGACCTGGAGCGTTGCCATAATAGTCAATCATTGTGGAGGAAAGAGAGCTTTGGGCAGAGAACCCTTTTTCTTCTTCAAACTCTGCTTGTGTGTCATAAGATGTAGTAGCTCAGGAATATGATTACTGAATATATTCTGGTAATATTTGTCATATTGTCTAATGGACAATTTCACCCAAAGCGCCTTACATGTGTCACTAGTGTATACATTCATGATATGAGTGGCCACAATAAAAAACAAACCTCGGGCATTGTTGCAGTGCTCTACTTTCTAACTTAATCACTAGGCTACATACCGCTTATTGAGCTCATGCCTATTCCAACATAAATCAGGATGACAGGCAGCAGTGGCTGATGTGGAGCAGTGTTGTAGTGTCAGTGCAACTGGAGAAGGGAGATGGCAGCAGGTCGGGAATGGTAACCATATCGTGCTGGCCAAGGCTCCGGGAGCCGTACTCACCTCCTCCGTGCCAAGCCGGCTGTGGTGCGCCGTGGCCGGGTTCCGCAGCTCTGCTCCCCGGGGAGAGGGAGCAGAGAGGGGCCGCTGAGGTCTTAAGGTGGATTGCTTCCCCAGTCGGGCTGCCTCTGCGATCAAGCCAAGGCAGGCAGAGCCCCTGTCCTCCGGCTTCTTCCCCCACCCGCCCGGGCTGTTCCCCCTCTCCAACAGACAGGAAGAGTTTACGCTGGAGTTTCATTAAAAGTAACTGGCAAAGCAGAATCCCTATTATCCACCGTGCAGCGAGAGACATCACAAATAAGTTAAACTCCATTCACAGTAAAGAAAAAACTTTTTTTAAATTCAGACTGTCCAGAAACAGCTTTTAGGGAAAATGAACTAACGTCATTCTTTAACATTTTGAAGGACAGAATATCATATAGACCTGAAATTACAGAAAACGTGAAATCTTAAAACATAAGGACCAAATATTGATTGAAATATAAGAATATTCTATAATAATATAACAATAATGAAGACCTAAGTGTGCCATTATTGGTACAAGTTTTTTTTTAACATGTATATAACAATTTAGATGGACCCTAGAGAGCACTGGTATAATTTCCAGTGCAGTGTGTAACCTTTGACTCACTGGAGCAAACATCACTGGTGAGTCTTAGAAGGGAAAGATTATGGAAGTCCACCTTAAAAGCAACATGTCAGAAAAAGTGAATAGCTGTAATTTCATAATTTTCCAGTAGATGGTAGGCATGACTTAAGGAAATTCCCCAGACTGCTGCAGAGATTTTCTATGACTTGATGGACAAATCACAAGACTAGCCGACAGGTGGCGCCTTGGCATCACATTTGGGAGCTTGTAAAAGTGGAAGCCGTGAGCCACTGACCGCAGGGAGGCAGCCCTGGTGCACTAATGTACCAGGTGGAGAATAGTGCCTCTGCTTGAGGGTGCTGATCCTGGGTCAGAACTGCAAGTTTATAGGAGATGATAACCAGGTGACATGTGGATGTAGTGGAGTTGGAAAATATCTCCTATTTTACACACTATGTCTGGATAAGCACAGATGGAGAAAGAATGTGACAATTACAGACAACAAAAGAGCTGATCGAAACTGAGATTTGTCAGTAAGTAACTAACTGTATGAACTGCAGTCGCAGGGTTAAGATTACTCTACTATTAGTGTAAGGAAACCAAACTCCATTGCCTTAAGGTAGTTTTTAACTGAGCCTTCAGGTTGGAATTGGATGAAGTGAACAATCAAGTTTTTTTTTATTGTCAAACTATGACATGAAACTAAAACCAGAGAGAAATTGCAATTGAAACATTTTGCAATAGAATATTTATCGGAAATGTTAAAGTAACAATCAACGTGATGTCAATAAAGGATGTTAGTAACATCTAATAACATCTTTATACATCTTCTGGTTAGTGGTGGAAAGTAACTAAGAACATTTACTCAAGTACTATACTGAAGTACAATTTTGAGGTACTTTTACTTTATACTTGTACTTCACTACATTTCAGAGGGAAATACTGTTCTTCTCACTCCACTACAATTATCTGGCAGCTGTACTCATATAATAATAGTAATAATGATACATGTAATATAATATAATCTGCTTATAAAATAACGATATCAGTTGTTAAAATGAGAAACACATCCATCACCTACAGCATTAAAATGCTTCTTACATGTTGTATCACCAATAACAACAATCCCATAATATACTGTATATTACACTGTTAAAGGGGCCAGTGTGCATAATAAGTACTTTTACTTTTGATACTTTCAATAGGCTTGCTGGTATACATATGTACTTTTACTTAAGTAATATGTTTTTACTTGTAATGTAGTATATTTACATAGCTGTATTTTACTTGAGTAAAAGATTTGAGTACTTCTTCCACCACTGCTTCTGGCAAAAGGCCACATAGTGACAATGGTCCTCCTGTCATAACTTAGTGTTTGTGTAGATATCTGCAACAGTGGTTCTTCAAAGATGTGGGCATATCATATAGTTGAAAAGGCCCGTCACCATTCACAGATTATACAGATTACATGGAAAACATCTTTAAATCTGTATCTCTCTAGTTAACATTTAGCAGAAACATTCTAGGCAATAGGAGCCATTTTAGAACAATGAAGTCATCTTTAATCTCCAATATGCTGAATTTATTGACACTTTCCTGTTTTCTCTGCCTCTACAGATTATAGCCCTTCTCAACCTCAGCTTTGCAGAGCGTGTGATGATAGTGAAACACATGCAAGATAAATAAAATATGAATATACTGATGCCATGACAAAAATGAACAACACAGACACAAAGATATTTAAATATATAGATTTTATGTACATATATTCATGTGGATGACTAGAAAAGAAACACTATATTCTTACAAAGGAATGATTCTGCACAGTCATATTCCTAAATTAAATAGTAATTTGATACAAAATTACTATAATAAATAAAACTCATCTCATTGTTTTTTTATTCACACATACCAGTTGTACAAACAATAAATTACAAGTTCAGTGCTGTGTTTGTCATTCAGCGAGAGGGGTTTCCCCACTGGAAGAGTCAGAGTAGGTTGTGTGTATGTGTGTGTCTGTATGGAGTGTGTGTAAGGAAATACTCAAATACTGCGTAAATGATGGATTGTTTCAATGGTGAGTGTCTGTATGTGTACACTTCTGTGTAAATACGGTTGAATACTAACACATATATGAACGATCTATTCATTGTACAAAAATGTCTACATTGTGTAAATAAATCTGAGTGTGTGAGGGAAGAAGAGAGAACACTTTGTCAGTGGTATGTTGACCCGGGTCATGTAGTATCTGAAAATGTTTCTCATGGTTTGTTTTCTCCTGCACAGGTGCCAGATGAGTGGGGTTTGCCACACAGGAAAATATAACAGGTGCCAGAAATGTTAACACAATTACAGGAAGGTGTTTTAACAAGTCCATTAGGTGTAATCAACAGTACTTTGTGACGCTGGGGCATGGTTATCATTCAGGAGAGTTGAGGTAAGGTTCTCAGTATTACTTTCTGTTTTAATTTTCATTTTTTACACGTTTTACACAAATATGAATGGTCTTTCATATTGAGGCATATGTACATATGTACACTCTAAATACATCTTTGATTAACTAACCGAATTAAAGCATAACAATGTGAGATTTAGTGGATGATTTTAAAGGGGAAGTTCACCCAAATTACAAAAAAGCACATTTGCTCACTTTTTTTGTTTTTTTTTACTAACACATTTACTTACAGCATTTTTATTCACTTTCTTGAGAGTTAGATGAGAAGATTGATACCACACTCATACCTGTCTGTTCAATACGAAGCTAGAGCCAGCAGCCCCGTTAGCGTAGCATTATGACTAGAAACGGGGGCAAATTTTACACTTTGATTTTTGTACAGATTAAACAAACAAGATATGATGTGTTGATTAGTGAATTTAAGAGGTGTTTGTAGCTGTATTTTTAATTTTTGGACAGAGCCAGGCTGGCTGTTTCCTCTTGCTTCTAGTCTTTATGCTAAGCTATGCTAAATATTTCCTTGCTGTAGCTTCATATTTAAAGAACAGACATGAGAGTGGTATCAATCTTCTCATCTATTTCTCAGCAAGAAAAAGAATACGTGTATTTTCCAAAATGTCAAGATATTTCTTTAAACCATGGCAACATGACTTTCCAGAATCAGTGTCCCCCAGTGGTCGTAGGTATTATTTCTTCGGTAGAAAGTAGTTCCAAAGGAATTGTTGACACTGAGGGCTGTGGATTGTCTGAAGTAACCGAGGCATTACAAGTTTCTGCTGAAAATTTTAAATGTGATTTTTCAAAGCAGTGACCACTACAAATGAAATTCCATTCATCTATTGGAAGCACCTGCTGAATATCTCAAAGGGCAAATAAAACCAAAACTATCAGCACGGTTAGATTCCGCCAGAGGTAAGTGGGAAAATCTTTTGTATGTTTGTACTTTGGGTGAACTGACCCTTCATCTATCCTGTGGCACAATCTGGATTGCTGTAATGTGGCAAACACCACCCATCAGGGTTGGAAACAGGTTAAATATAAATCACTTGCAAAAACAGGATGTAAAGTAGTAAAAGAAAGAATGATGAGTGATGAAAAGAAAATGAATAAAGTTGAATTGCAAAAGGACATTAATGACTGCATTAGTATCGCTCTTGCTGTCGTTGCGAGTATCCAGGGCACACATTGTCATATTAGCATTGCCTCCTAAACAAATAAACAAACAAACATATATTGACTGTCACAAAAAACATGAGGACTGTAAACCTCCCAGCACCAGCATATTGATTGATACAAACGGAACTGAGAGTGACGAAGCTTCAAGACGCGGTAGAGGACAAAAACATATGTTCACGGTGCATACTGCATGTGCTCAAAACACAGGCCTGGGTACATGAATGTGCTAGCACAGAACATGCACACGAAGACACACGCACATACACACTACACGAACACACATCAAACACCAAGCATTGCCCCAAACCTGTGAGTCATCATTAACCTCCATAAATGTTAAGGAGTGTCGTGGTTACTTTGCCCCTTTGTCGATTTAAGTGTTGTAAAGTTTGTCCTCTGTGGGCCACCGTACGCCTCCTTTCCATCCCATCACACCATGCTGCTGTTTCCACACTGTACAGGTGATCAGTTTCAGTACAATCGATACTTTAATCGGGAAGAAGTTTCTTCTCCACTTGTCAAGAACCTGAGCACAGAGAAGTTCAAGACTGGGATTGACTGATTTGTTTCCCAGCTATGCACTATATTACTGAGCTGTTTGGATGCAATGCGTTCACCAAATGTCTGGGTTTACCCGTTCATTGTTGGTCGTGAAGTCACCCTCCCATGCATCCTGGAGAATTCCTTTGGAAATCGCATTTATAAGCTTATGCTTGCCTCTGGATGCTCTTGACATAACGGTCATCACTATGGGAAATAGTTTATGTTCAGTCTTCCCCTCTCCTCGTGCTCCTCTCTGGTTTTCAGCTGGACAGATCAGTCAAATTAAGACACAGAACGCTTACAGTCGGGGCATATGGGTAGCCCCGACCCAGGACTGTCATTCGTATCCCCATCTCCCGTAACTTGGACATTTCAGTCATTGAGCGGCTCGTAAACTTCCTTACGGGAAGAATATTGGTAGCAATGAGAAGATAGGAAGACCACCTTGTTAGCAATAATGCTGTAATATAGCTTTTGGCCATCAGTAGCACCACTGACAGCACTGCTGCCGCACTCAAGTTAGTCAACAAAAAAGACTTTAAATGGTTTGTATTGTTTTTTATGGAAGAGACCTTTCTTGTTTGGAATAAATCATGCTTTTTCTCACTTAGCAGTGCTGAGAAGATTGCTACGAAGACCGCCTACCATCTAGTGGGTTAGTATTTTCAAGTGTCCAAGCTACCAGAGATGGTGGAACGGCGTACAACGGTCGTGGGAGAGGGTTACGACGCGGGCAGAAAAGACGATAAAGTGAGTAACGAGTGCTTCCCATCGTCGGGGCTCTTGTCTCGGACACACTCATGACAAAAGACAAAGGGGTGCGACTTCCCAATCCCCACAGTGACTAGAACACATGGAATAGCATTAAAAAAAAACACGACACGCATGCCATTACAGGGCAACACACACTAAGCCTCCAAGGTTTGGAGACTGAAGTAAAGACAATCAGTTACTGTCCATGTGGAAATGACATGCAATTGAAGTCGTTAGCTATGCCAGGGTCATACTTGTCATCATACGGAAACTGTCCTCCGTCCTACTCATGCTCTGCATAGCTACTATGATTCCAGGACATTCCTCTGGCATATAGTCAGGTACATCCATGTCAATCTGTCTCTGAGTCTCTGTGTATCTGGTCCAGGTGCTTTCAGCAAACATTCACAGACCTGTTTAAGATTCTATGTCTTTCATTAGTCATTGGTCCATAGTCCTACATCCAGCACTTGAGACCTTTATCAGACGTACAGATTAAACTTCTTCCTACGAACTGTTTATTGTCTTACGAATCATTTTCCCTCTCCTGCCGCCTCAACATTTCTTCACCAGACAGTGTTTGAAGGCAGAGGGGCGGGCACCTAGCGTACAGCCCTTGGACAGTTTCCCGTCCTGGTCTTTACATTGCACTGTCCGGCTCTGCCAGCCAGTGTCACAAGTCCTGGAGCAGGTCATCCAGGACCCTGTTACCCACTTGGGCCCTGGGGTTGGGGTGGAGGGACCTGGAGCTGTAGGTGGCTCTGGGACCAGGATAGGTGGAGCGGAGGAAGTTGTAGTGGTAGTGATGGTTGTGGTTCTTGTCGTGGTTGAGACTGTAGTAGTGCTCTGCACAGGGGTCGACTTTGGGTTGAGCGGAGCTGACGGCTGCTGTGGCGCTGTCCGGCGGGGCATGAAGAAGCTATAACGAACATCCAGGGGCTTTTTGGCATCTGTCGCTAGAATCTGGATCACCAAGGCTTCTTGGAGGGCCCCGGGACCCATGCTGTGAAGCCACTCGTCCCTTTGGCTCCAGCCACTGTAGTTGAGCACAGAACCGTTGAGTGGGATGATTGTCTCGGAGGTGGAGATCATGAACTTGCCGTTTAGGAGGTACTCGCCGTTTGGCCTTCGGAGAGCCAAGTAGGCGGTGTAGCGGGTCTGGTCCTTGGCCTTGTGCTGACGAACCTTGATGTGGGTGGAGCCTGCAGGGATCTTCACCACATCAGTGTAGCCCTTACTGTTTGTGAAGGAAGTAGAAGAGATGTCAGATTAGTACGTAATATTGTGCATTCTTTGTCATCGTCAGCTTTACCTCGAAATAAGCCAACATTAACAATAATACAACCGATTCAGCCAATGAAAAAGAAATTATTGACTTTTTTTGACTCAATAAAAACAGCTAATTTAGACTACATCTCTGTTTAGTCAGTGCGACTACAAAGGCGGCAACCATCTTGGAATATAGTGTAACATTCAAAATAACGGGAGTTTTTCATGTTCTTCCCATTCTGCCGACATGAGGTGAATGCAGCACGATCATTCAGCAGGTTCAAACTTGCCATCACGAAACGGAGACTCCCCTCCGATGCATGTATGCAAATGTCTGTATGTGCATGATTGTTCACAAAACATGAAGACGTATAATGCGCAGTTCAAGTCTTCTCTTTTTTCTTACCTCTTCTTGGTGAAGTTGCCCACAACGCGTATACATCCCGTGCTGTCGCCTCCACATATACCACACTTGTCAAACTGGAGCTTGGAGCCAATGATGCCGTCGCAGCCTGTCCGCACACATTTCCCTTTCACGCATACCGAACTGCTGTAAGGACGACACTCTGTCCCATCTACCACCTGAAGACAAACAGTCACAAAATCTCTGTCATCTTCCACATTTGTTTTCAGTAAATACACTGCACCCCCTTTTTATTTCAACTAACTCACCCTTTGAGAGAACACCACATAGTATCCTGTTCCTTTTGCCCTGCAGGTTAACTTGCACACATCTTTAGGGAGGACTCCTGCGTACTTAGGCACCCACTCAACAAAGGTCTTCACCCCTTTAGGATCTGTCTGGGGACCGTTGCGCACCTCACATTGCTCCTGACGGAAATTCTTATCTGGAGAAAAGTTCCATTCAGAGAGGTTTGAAATGAAGGACTGTATATTTTATATGATTATTAAAGATTAGCTTGTACTATTATGATTAAGCATTCTCAAGCTGTCACACTCACTTGATGCTGGACACGGTGTGACGCTGCAGGACCGATAGATGGCTCTCTTCCCCGTGCAGTAGCGCCCGTTGTTCCGTGGTGGCGGGTTGTTGCACAGACGCTGGGCGAACTGCACCCCACCTCCGCAAGTTCTGGAACACGCACCCCAAGGACCCCAGGAACTCCAGCTGCCGTGGTTGGACGCCTGGGAGAGGGAGGAGAGGAGTGAAGAGGAGAGGGAAGATGAAAGAGGAGATAAGAGTTGGGGGGGAAATGACAGCAGAGGAGAGATCAGAGAGTAGAGAGGGATGAAGAGAAAAGAGAGAGAAAAAAAAGAGGAGATGAAAGAGGACAATTAGTGCTTATCAGACATGTTGGAAGTCAGAGTGGTTGCGGGCCAAGCCACGTGTCACAGGGAAAGCCCTTTGGAGAGAGATTTGTGATAAAGAAAAATGTGGCCTGCATTGTGGTGTGGAAAAGAGACAGGCAGAAAAGCAACAAGGCTATCCTCATGTGATAAAACTGCTTCATTAAGGCAGCATGACTGGATCTGTGGTGTAACAGCTCACATGTTTCCCCAGAGAAACAGCCTGAATGAAATTCTTCAGGTAATGTGCTTATTTGTGTGTGTTTCCAACCAGTGGTACATGAGTCATCAGTGATAAAAATGACCGGATAAGTAGCATTTAACATTTTACGAGACAAAGTTGATTTTATAATCCTGAAGTTCTGCTAAACGTCTTTGGAAACAGCTTTTTCATTTAGTTCCACTGCTGAGTATTTATAGTACTTGGACCACTTCTTTCCACAGTAAAAGCCACTTAATCTGCAATCATACTACAAGAAATATATAGAGGTTAAAAGATTCTGAAGTCTAAAATGGAGGGGCTTAACGTTGCTCTGAGCAGTAAACTGGTCGTCATACGAGGCGGTGAAAATGAAGCAAGTCAGAACCTGGGCCTGATCCACGCACACAGTCGTCTGCCAAGGCTCGAGTCAGACTCATCGAACGTCATGTGACAAATAAACACAAAGAAAATACTCTTTCCCTCTTTCCCATTCTTTCTGACTTTCACTCTCTTTCCCTCCCTGACACACACACACAGTGTGGACAGCCTGCCAAGAGCAGCTTTGGTTCTTTAACGCATTAAGGCCAAATTCGATTTAGATCTGTTTAAGTAAGGCCGGGAGAAGAAATAGCACAGATCAACAGTGGCATAAACAAAGCGGACCACACAATGAAGTCACATAAAGAACCCGTGACATTTTTTTCCTCTTCAAGTGTCTCTCTCTCCCTTTCTACTCCATCTTTTTCTTTCTTCATAGCTGCTCTACGTGCTGTATATTACGTTCATTTCCTTTTATTCCAAGTTTGAACCATGTGGAAAAGAGTGCTTAAAATATCAGTTTTTGAACTATAAAAAGGAATCTATTTTTGATTGTAGTCATTTTTGTCTCTCTGTCTCCATGTCCAACTCTCCCTCATTTTTCTGATGCCACCCATCCGTCTTACCGAGTAGTGTCTCTTGCGGGTCTTGTCCACACACTTTCCCTGCAGGCAGATGCGTCCCTTCCCGCAGGGCGTTCCCTCCACGGCTGGCAGCTTCTTGGTCAGGCACACCATCTGTCCCTGTCGAATCACGGCGCACCACAGCCGGGAACATACGTCCATGCCCGGGCAGACCGTGTACTCGGGGCCAAAGGCCAGGCGACACTGGCGGACGGCGTCGTAGCTCTGCCCTGGGAGCTCCTCGGGGCCCAACAGGGCCTGGCGAGGAGAGTCTAGGAGGCACTCGGCTGAAAGAAAGAGGAGGGAATTTTAAATAATGCTATGCAACCTGTATAGTCTTCACTGGTGCCTGGTGTATGAATCTATTTCAGTCTATTGATAAATGAGGCCTTTATAACCACTAATGGTGCTGTTGCTACATGAAGTATGCAGAAAGCGGCAATTGACAATGCTTTATGGCTGTCAAGTATGGAAGTACTTGACGAAATGGGAACGCAAAGTATGACTCATCTTGATTTCCTGCCAGCGATCTGTCTTTGGCTGCAATCTTTAAGAAGTTAATAGGATTGTAAATAACTCCCTATTAAGAGAGTGTTTGTTTGGTAGTAAACAGCTCTCAGTGAAAGGTACTGTGGGAGAAAAGCTATCACAAGTCAAATTCACATGGATGCAATTTGTAGATGGAGAAAAAAAAACTCCTACTGGCTGGGAAAAAGTTATTACTATTAAAAGAACTACAGATGTTTGCATGGACCCTTTCTTCCTCCCGTGTCTTTATAGTTCTAGATTTTCTCCCACACTCACCGTTGCCATCGTCAAAGAAGTCGGTGATGGTAGCCGAGGTGCAGCGGCTCCAGGGTTTGGAGGCGTCGATGGAGGTGAGGATGGAGGACATGAGCCGCTTGTCGCTGTTCACCCCGAAACGCTCCTCGCAGAACTTAGAGTCGTCATGGGACAAACCGAGAAGGTGACCTGGGGCGCAGAGGGAAAGGATGTGCAGAATGTGAGTTGATGGAAGAGAGAGAAATGATGAGACTTGTCGCGGGTTCGCACACGCAGCAAGAATGAGAAAAGAAAACATACAGAGCGCTCAGGTATCAGGTGTTTGACATCAGACAATACTGGTGTGATATTAATCAACGAGAGAGATGTGCTGACAGATGTGCATGTGCATGCCCTGGCGTGTTCATATCTTTGTTTGTGTGCTGGTGTGTCTGTGTATTCATGCCTACCTATCTCATGCGCCACAGTAAACGCAGCGTGAAGCCCGTCGTCCTCGATGACAGCGCAGCTTCTCTCCGGAGAGCAGATGGTGCCGACGTCGGCCATGCCCAGGGTGTCGCAGGAGTGGTGGCCACAGAGGTCCTGGACAAAGGAAATACTGTAAGTTTAAATTAGCACTTCATTGGACTTCAATAGTTTTCTTTTCAAAAAGTGACTTCATCCTAACACTGTGGAACAATCAGCCTCATTTGCAGATAACCGAGAATAACAGAAAGTCAAACTATTCCAAAAATTGAAGATTTTCAGACGTAATGCCAAAATGAGCATTAACCGAAACTCCTTTTACTGAAGGCATATCAAGAAAAAGTCAAGACAATGTCAGTCATCATCTCAAAAATGGAAGGTCCAATAATACATTGCCCCAATGCTTGAGGAAAGGGATGGTTCATAGTATCTTTCATAAAGACATAGCAGGCCAGATATCCATCCAACTGTCACGCTCCGTCTTGTTCAGCATGTTACATTCTTTTTCACTGCCCTCTAGGCCCATCACCTCGCTCAGATCCTACTCTAATAGAAAGTGTTTGTGTTTCTAATACTTTCTTTGAAGTGCTGAAGTTTTTTTCAGCTGTTCCAGTCATTTAATACCAATGACTGGTCCACTGTCACAGTCAAGAGCCAGACTTTCGCTCTGTTTGTTCTCGTCCTCTGCATCTTTTTTAATCAGTGCCAAAACATCTGTAAGATTACCTGGTAATCTAGTGAAGTAGTGTAAAATTTCAGCCATTGTGACAACACTAAATTCAATGTGTCATGTTCTTCTTATTGCTTTTGGTCTGGTGGTTAAAAAAGGCAGTCAAAATCGATGCAGCAAAGCTACACGACGCAGGGTACTAAACCTCCCATAATGCCACGCGTTGGAGCCTCCCTGCCTTTCAAACTCCACAACCAGAAGCTAAACTGAGACATTTATGTGATTTGTCAGTTGAGTAATTTTCTCCTCCAGAGCTACAGAAGGCATTATACAAGAGTTTACACAGGCTGAGTAGTACTTCTTCCTGTGACTTTTGGTGAGTAAAATCAGTGGAGTGCCCCTTTAATTTCCCTTCCACTGCTTTTAATACCCGCTTCCTTCCTCTGGCTCCGCCACCTCTCTGTCTGCCTCACGGGGTGCCAGAGTACATAGTATTGATCTTTGTTTTGATTCCCACACATGTCCATGCAGATGAGGCCTCGGGGTGCACCGCTTGGCCCCGCTGAGTGCACAGATCAATCAGTTAATCGTACATGTGCCTGCACATGGGCCCGCGTGCATGTGCGCACACACACTCACGATGCAGCAGAACATGCTCAGAATGTACATGTGCATTTGGCGCGCAGACGCATGGAGACAGACATCCATGCATGTGCACATGAGAAGATCCAAAAAAAGGAAAACGCACACACACATGTCCCATGGAGAGGATGAATCGTCATGTTAAGTGGTGCTGACAGGCCTGCTGGGTCGTGTGTGAGAGGCTCTCTGGGGAGGGTGTTTACCCGTTCCGGGCAGATCGCTTTGGAACAAAATGCCTTGTGTTCTGTGCTCACACACATGACTGACTGGGTGGGACCACCTCACACACACACATTCATACACACACACGCAAGTACACTCAGATACATATAGCTATAAGACTGTACATGTAAATAAATGGGTACATACGTGCACATACAGAGCACATATAATTGCAAGCATGTACAACATATATTATACATACCTAATGGTGGACAAGCAAATACACACAAATACACACACGCTCATATAGAGAACAGGAAGAGAGAGCCTGCTTTTGCCAACTGACTGCTGGATGCACAAGAAGCAAGCAAAAGGCAGCTCTCGCTGCATTGATGGCTGCTGAGAGCCAAACTGTGCTGAAGTTTCTCTTGACAAGCTCGAAAGCTATGGAAGGAAGCCTATTTGTTTTGAATCAGACAGAGAGAACGTATAGAGAGATTTGTCTTCATATTTTCTGTTTCTCTTTCCCCGTTTCCCACACTCCTTCGCCCCGACGTTCTTTTCGCCTCCCTCCATTTCATTTATTTATTCATTCACCCCCTCCCAGGCTCTAGTACGAGACCTGTTTTTGTTTCAATCTTATTGTACACACAGCTTTCATGGTACAACACAGTGTAACAGGAAACACGTGAACGAAAAGCAGAAAAATGGGAATCTCCCACTCCCGAAAATACCTGAAATGACCCCAAAAGTAACATTGCATCTACGTATTATTTGCTGCAATCCCTCCGCCAAGTCTCTTCCCAGTTTTGTTTTTGTCCAAAGGCACTCTCACACAAGCATAAAAAGAGGGAGGGGAAGTGATATAAGTCCAGCAATCAGACACTGGGGGGAAAGGATGGAGGGCCGCAGGAAATTAAAGAGAAGAGCTGAGAGAACAAGGAGTTACAGAAATATTGGCAGAAATAACAGGAGAACAGGTGGCAAGCTGGTTGTGAAGGTCAGGAGACCATCAGAGCTGTGCATGAGTGTGTGTTACAAGACCACTTGCAATCTAAGCCAAGGCTCGTGTTAAACAAACAGCCGGCCAGACCCAGACACACACACACACACACACACACACACACACAAATCCCTCTTGCAGAGTGAGTTTAGCTCTGTGTGATGAAAACACACTGCAGGCTGAGTTCAACAAACCTGCTAATCAAAAGCAACAAAAACCAACTCTGCATCACTGACTGGACAGGTCTCTAATGATTGGTTACCAGTGATTGACAGGTTGTCAGACAATTTCATTTTCATGCTACTTTATGCTTATAATGTATTATATTTCAGACAGAAATACTGTACTTTCTAGCCACACTAGCTGCAGAGCTCCAGAGATGCCAATGTTGATTGTTGGTCCACCATTCAACTATTGGATGGATTGCACTGAAATTTTTTTTACAGATATTCATATTCCCCTCTCAGGATGATTTGTGATAACTCTGCTGATTCCTTAACTTTCCTTAGGTCAAAATGTTAATTTGTCCAATATTAGGCTTGTGACCAAACACCTGTAAAACTAATGATATTCTCATCAGCCTCAGCAGAACTTTGTGTTTAGTACTAATTAACAAATGTTAGCATGCTAACAAACTAAACCAAACTAAGACGGTGAACATGGTAAACATTATATATTCTAAACATCAGCATGTTAGCATTGTCATTGTGAGCATACTAGCACGCTGACATTAACCTTTAGTGTAAGCGCTACTGTGCCCAAGTACAACCTCACAGAGCCACTAACGTGGCTGTAGACTCTTGGTCTTATTATTCCACTACATTCACCTCACAGTTACAGTTAGCAGTTACAGTTCATATAAAAAATTTTCTATCAAGATTAATGGAAACATAATTGAAAACCGCTCTATGTCTGGCTGGACCGACAAGCAACAGTTTAGTCTTCTGGGCACACAAATGTAGGAAGTTCTTACACATCAAACAATTGACTTGCAACAAGCAGTTCTCTAGTTTCAAAGGCTACGAGTCATTGGCTGTTACAGGAGGATATATTTGTGTGTCATCAGCATAGTGATGATTATTTTTGAAGATGTGGCATCATGTTCGCACAGATCAAAAGTGGCCCCAGTGCTGATCCCTGTGGAACGCCGTTTTTAACCTTAGAACAGGAGGATGCAACATTATTTTATTCACACTTTGTGTTCTGCCACTCAGATATATGAATAGAACCAGCTAAGCGCCAGCCCCTTGAGACCTGTAATGTTCTCAAGACGCTCTAGGAAGATGTCATGGCCCACAGTGTCAAAGCTGGCACTCAGATCCAGTAACAACAAAACACATGTGAGATCAGAATAGCACTATTTCTGATCAAGAAATGAAAATGTTACACATTTTTAAAAGAGGAATGAAATCTTTAATAAGAAAATAAAAGTATGCTTAGCTGAACTGAGTACATAGTGCTATTTTCCTGTGCAAGGAAACAAGAACCAGCCTAGGGTCAGTTCTCAAGGAGACTTCAGACCATGATTGCAAGCACGGGTGCAGTTTAAAGTCACTGATGCATCACAGTGTGAAGAGGGTGAGGCTCGTGTTTTTGTAACCGGGCAGACTGAACTCTCTGGCCAGTTGTGTATGTCGACAGACCCGGGGCTGGGGGTCGAGGGTTTAGGATCCAAGAGCTGTCTGCAGGTTGTCAACATATGCCAGTCAAAGTATAGCACGTGTGAAATATCAAGAACAGTTAAAACAAATAGAGGGGCTGGCTGCGACGGGGGCGAGGGCTGGGAAATGTACACTTTAATGTCCAGACACACACAAAAACACATGGAGGAGGAGAGGAGGAAGAGGAGCGCAGAGGAAAGGGAGGAGTCCAAACTGTACACTGTGCACATTCCCACATTCACTGTAAGAGGCTAAATGACATAACTATGTGTTTAACACGTGTGGAGGAAATGGATTGTGTATAGGTACATGCTGTGTCTACATCAGTGTGTATCTTACATTAATCATCATTACATAAGGGCCTTCTCTGTGTTTCTGCAAACTATGCATGAACTTTCAATGGAATCATATGGTGATAATAAAGAACTATCTTATCGTGTTAGGATTTTACAACTTTACCACAATGTTTGTTATTCAAGTTTTTGTCTGGGCTTATGCATCACATAGCTGGCTTTGGACAGCGATTATTTATGTGTAATTTTGTATACATTTAGTATCCATTTGCCATATAAGACATCCTTATTAATATCACAATACTGATTTTAACCTTAAAATTGGACATTTTTGAGCATGGAAGTTCTATTTTGACCTGGGGTCAGTAGGTGTGACAAAATAAACTCAGCTCAAGGTGCACTTACTAGTTTTTTTCTGAGCTCTCAACTGCTCATCACAGTCTTTATCAGCAAATGGCTCAGGCATCATCATGTGACCCAAGTGTGGTTATCTGAGACATTTCTTTTGTTTCGGCTGATGCTTTTATCCAAAAAGCTTTATAAATTCACTTCTAGATTCCTCAATTCAAATGGGAATGTCAAAATAAACTTTTAGTACTATCTTTGCCATGTATTAATCAAAATCTGACCAGAGTGAAGTGACAGTGGCCTGACTTCAACCTGGGTTGAAAAGGTCAGCACTTCAATATCACTGGCATCACAAGTACCTGTTAGCAATGTCTGTCCAAATATTTGAGCTATTGCTGCATGAAGCAAAATGAAAAAACTCAAATAGCAGCATGAGCACACATGTATGTCGATATCTCCACGGCTCTGCAGCTCTCTCTGGCCACCTTACAGTAGAGCTTTGTCCACTGTCCAAAGCCCACAACAAGTGAACACAGCCATGCATAACACTTAATGTTCCCATATACACGAATACACACTCAGAACAGTCCCGAGTCCCCTCAATGTGCCTGTTGTTTTGTTCTGGTGCTGGTATGTGTGGAAATGGGTGACAGTGCCACACGGGTCAGCTCACTGCGGGTACGGGGTGTTGGAGTAATTGGACCTGACCACAAAGGGATGAGTTCCCTCCAACCCTGTGCACCCCCTCCCCCCATCCCATCCCATCTGGGAACAATGGGCTGGTCTGACTTCACAGTCACAAAGTCTTCAGCTTCAGCTCTAGTTTAGCAGACTACAATAATCAGGACCTACTCCACAGTCGCTCCAAACAGATGGAAGAGGTTATTTATTTTCATACATAAGCTACCATTTGGTTACTTGACACCTCTGACATTCAGTACAATGGAATACTAGGCAGACCATTCACTTCAACACATCTGAGCTGAATCTGCAGCACATTCACGTTTATCTTTTCCTGTTAACTTTCCACTGGGGTTACAACCAAAGTAATGTTCCTGAGAAAGCCCTGAAAAAATAGTTAACACATTACCACGCCTCATACATCCAACTTCTTTTTTCTTTCGTTCTTTTCCAACCCAAAATGCAGCAAGGTATGATGCACCTGAGCCAAATAAAGTTATTTCCTGACTGGCATTCTGTCAGTGGAAACTCTCACGGCTCTATGCGGTTTGTAAAATGACGAATTCTGTGCAGCTCTTGACACTGTGTGATCTTGGTTCTTGTAAAGAATAGGGCAAAATGACCATTGTCAGCATCTTCACACTCCACATTTTTCCCCTTTGTAACACCTTAGCTGCAGGAAGAGTGGATACACACAATGGACTCACAAGAATGCGGCTTTTTAAATTTCACTCTCACTCAATCACACAGAGTTGGTCTGTTTTCCTGCAGTGTTTCGATGTAAGCAAACCTCAGTCTTGCTCGTCCGTCCATTATAATGACTGACAAGGTAAAGCAATTTAAGCACTCAGCCCAAACACAAAGTCCTGAAAATGGCCTTTAATAGCCAAAGAGTTCATAGGTCACAGTTAAGGTAAGGCGGTGGCTGTTTCTTTGGCTTATTAAGGTAATGACCCTAAAGTCAAGTCGCCATTAGCTGTGTTCTTCTTCTGCATACTGACCAGATTTGGCTGCAGGATTGTCTGTGAGAGGTCTGTACTGTGTTACAGGGGCCATAGTAGATGATTATACCCTCTGTGTGCAACAGAATGGGATCACCTGCTTCTTCTACTGACAGGTAACATCTACAGCATGACCTCCTTGTTCAGTAGTGAAGGTGAGATGTATGTGAATGAAGGTCAGGGAACAGGTTTATGCATAATGCAAGTGCTGCGACAGGTTATTTACTGTACTTCTTCATCTTCAGGCCAGCATATGTTTATATCTGTGTTCCTTCTATCAGTGAACACAGGTGGTTAACCAGCTTTTCTCCACTGAAAAGAACTAAAATCACGAGGAAACTCTGCAGACTTTAGGGTTTTAGTATGAAAAGGGTCTAATATAACGATATCAATAATAGTATGAGATACTGTCTGAAACTGGAGGCCCTGGAGACTGCTTGGGGATGAAAAGGCGTTTTAAATCAATGGAAAGTTTTGCCAGGCCGAGCATGGCTATTTTAATAGGATCAAAGCCCAAGTAGAATAGAGAAAAATCCACAGTATACCGCCTGTCATGTTTCATTAGTTTCCTGTCCATTTTGACTCTCTGCCTTCTTGTCCTGGGCCTGCCTGAGAGGTATCTGGATAACTGTTTCCATGCCCGCCTGACCCTGCCCACCCTGCCAAACCCAACCACCGGAGGATGGCACCGTCTTCTGCCTGGGCTCTTTCAGTCTTCGTGCAGGTGTAGTGGCAACAGGGTTAGTAAGGAGCCACGAGGTGGTTGGCACACAGGAACTGTGCCACTTTGCCAGCTCGCTGACCTCAGGTATGCACTGACTGGCTGCCTTGCCAATGCATGACGGCGCCAACTTGCTGCTGATGCCAGGAGATCCGAGGTAATACCCCTGGTGCTCTACTTCTTCTGCCCAGGCAATGACAAGACCCTGCGCGACTTGAACACACCGCAATCCAAGGCGAGCTATCTGACACCTCAACTGGAGCTAACCACCACGAAGCCACACCCGGAGGAGAGGTGAAAAATGTATGTAGATCTGCTGCTGCTGCCCTGCGGCTTTTGACCGGGCAGGGAGGGAGGGAGGGAGGAGGAAGGAGAGAGAAAGGGGATGGTGAAAGAAGGGATAAATGAGTGTGCTCTCAGTAAAGGTATGGCTTCTCACAGGGTGGACGTGTTTGTTTTTCTGACAGCTCCCAGCCCCAGCTGACAGACGCTGGAGAAGTAACTGGGAAAAAATGTGTAGACTGGAGTGATGAGAGGGAGTGAGAGAGAGAGAGGCAAGGCTGGGATGACTACCTAATTAACTGCAGTTTCAAGGGAGTTTTAGGGATATTTCTGCAGTGCACCCAGCAGCTGATTTCAAACCTCCTACCCTGAGAAGAATTTGCGTGCACGGCCGCGGGCGCGCGCCCCAGATCACACAGACTGCGAGGCTTTTGGGTCTGTCAGGGGACTGGGAGGGGGGAGGCTGGAGACAGAGGAGCCTGCCTAGAAAAACACCAGGCGCAGGAAATACAGTTTTTATGACTGTTTCACAGACGCTGCGCTGCATTACGCACGCAAGATTCAGCAAAAAGAAGAGGGGAGAGAAAGAAAACATATACAGAAGGGGGAGGATATAACCGGGGACATGTGGGCAGCAGGTTGTGCGGGCTTCACTTCTGACTTACTGTGATGCAAATGGGGAATGCTTCAGTTATCCAGAATTCCCACTTTATGTGTCGCTTACCTAACGTGCAGTTTGATTATTACTGTTGTAAAAGGTGACGTGTGTCAGTTGTTTTCATTACACAGTGTGTTTTGCCGTTTATGGGCCATTTGCACTAAGCCACCCATGGCTCAACCTGCCAAGTGCTTAGCTACAGTCAACCAGCTGCCACCGCGTGCACCATCAAAATAAAAACAAACCGTGGCGTCACTCCGCTGCCTTGGCATCACACCGGGGCGCTAAGCCGCCTCTCCTCCGCTGTGTGGGACGGAAGACAGGCGGACCCGGCGCCTCGCTGAGAGGAGCGGGCAGGTGGAGGTGCGGAAAGCGAGGGAAGTTTGTTTACCTGCCTGGTGAAGAGGATGGCGGCGTCGTGGTGGTGCTGGTGGTCGTCGTCCAGCGGGTTCTGTTGGTTCTGCCACTTGCAGAAGCTCTTCAGAGTCGCCGCCGCGTTCTTGGACACCTCGAGCCCCTTCTCCTTCTCGGTGACCGTGGTCACTTTCACCACCGACAGCCGGATGGGGTTCTCGATGCTGGCGTGCCCGTACAGCTTGGAGGCGATGGAGGCCAGTGTGAGCAGGTAGTGGTTCAAGTCCTTGCCGTATTTCTTGGTCATGGTGTCGTCGGCCACCAGGAGCAGCTCCACGTGCCTGGCGCGGGAGACCGACCTCTTGTGCCGCGCGCCAGGCTCCGGAGCAGCAGCTTTGGCGAGCGGGCTCCACCATCTCCGCTCGCGCGCGCCATGGTCATCTGTGTTTTCCGCTTCGAGCCCCTCTTTGTCCCGTCTCCCCTTCCCGCGACCTCTGTGCCGGCGTTTTCCCGCCGCATCCCTGCGTCCTCTGCGCCCGTCGCGCGTCCCGCAGCTCTCGCGCCCCTCGCGCATGGCCTCGAAGCTGAAACTCTCGCGCGTGAACACATGGAGCGCGCTCTCCGCGTCCTTGTCCTGCAGGGCGCGCACGTCGTGCTCGTGTCCCTTCGCCCTGATGATAGGCGTGATGGTGTAGCGCGCATGGTTCACGGCGAAGAAGCCCTCGAGACCCCCGCCGCAGAGGTTGAACACAGCCAGAGACTCCGGGTTGGAGTCCACTGTCCCGCGGTACACGCACTCCCGCTGCAAAGGCGCGGGGCTCTCCCCCATCATAGCGAGCACATACTGGGGGCTGAAGTGATGCGACAGCACCGACTCGTCCCGCTCCATGTCCAGCTGAAACCGGCTCCCATCCAGGTACACCAGGTAGCCCACCTTCCCTCCTCCGTGGTAAATCCGGTCAATGGTCCGCACGACCCCGTCTGTCCTCCGGGCAGGTGCGAGAAGCGACCCGTTCGCAGGTGGAAGATAGAAACCCTGGAAAGTAGAAAGCCCGGCTCCCAACTCCACGACGCACAGCAACAGTAGCCGAAACCAAAGCATGCCCCCGGCCAGAGCACCAAGGAGCCGCACCATTGTTCATTCCAACCCGAAAAACATCTATGTATCCACTAAAACAACCCCGGACTGGCCGAAGAGACAACTTTGAGCATTTGTTCCTCCAAAAAGCGCATCCTCCTGGTGTCCAAATCCCCCATGAAAAACCACACAGTAGTAACCAACAGGCGAGCAAACAAAACCATTGAGGAAAAAATGGAAACGAAAAAGAGCAGCAGAGAGGAACTGTGTGCAGGCTGGAGAGCACTGAGCTGAACTTGGAGAACAAAAACACAAAGTTTGCTCTTAATAGGACCCGGAGAGAAAAAGTCCTGCCCCCTTTGCGCTCAATCACCACT
>NTHP01000007.1:1339577-1354110 GCA_003416845.1 Oplegnathus fasciatus
TTTGCCAGTATCCACCACTAGAGAGGAAGCTACTAGAAAGAGGTCCTGAGAAAGAAAACATTACTTTAACCATTTCTACTACGTAGCAGCAGGAGTGGCCATGGTAGTATTTGTAACCAGTAGAAGTGCAGTTGTAATTAGTTGCAATTGTAATAGTAGAATTAGATAAATAGAATTTCATTTTGTATTTATCATTATAAAATAAATGAATAAATGTATCTATTTAGCAACTGAGCACACTCAATCCACAGATAAAGATCATGAGATGTGGTTGAAAGCTGGAGAAAAAGCTAGTTAAGTGGACCTTGAGTTAAGACTTTTTGTCAAACTGCATTCAAATAAGACCCAGGCTGTAAGAAAATGTCTCCAGTTTAACACTGGGGAACATGGCTTTAATCAATAATATACAGTATGCAGAACAAACTTGGTTTTAGGTTGAAATTTTATTTTAATATTCTGTCTATCCATGTAGAAACTAATTATTATCTGTTCATACTCATACAATATTTGAAATACACGTGACAACTCTTCCTGTCTGTATTATTTGTGAGCAGGTTTTAACCTTTTGATGGCTCGTTTGGTAAAAGTAGGTGTCCCTTTTCTAAAATAACCGAACCTGTGGAGCGAAATTCCTTCAGGACCACATAACCAGCCGCAGCAGAGTGTCAGTGTGTGTTAGAGTCCTTAAAAAACTGTAAAATCCCACAGTCATAAAAAAAGGGGGAAAGGTGCACTGGAGTCCTGACCGCTGTGTTACCCAGTCCACTTAAAACCCCTCCCCTCAGCTCTGCTGCTCCCCTCACCTACTGCTGGGAGAGCCATAAAAACAGACTTCTTCGGTATTCATATTCACCCACACACACACACACTAACACACACTCTCTGCTAATCTACTCGACTTATGTGTTATCACCTGCGATGGCACTGCTCTTTTTTACATTTCACAACTTTTCTGGCTCTTAATTCTTTACCAGATACAAAGTTAATTGTCTAAAGACTCTTATTGTATTGTCCTGATGTATGTACATGGTACATTCCACCCATCTCTCACTTAAACAAACAATGTTTTTGTAAATGCTCTAGAGCCCCAGGTCTGGCTGGGATAGGGGCTCCCTGGGGCCGGCAGACTGAGACTGAGAGGCGACGGGGCCCGGGGGCTGATTTAGGGCCCGGAGGAGACAGACAGGGGCCTGGCTAGGAGCCAGTCTCCTTACAACAGTGGGTAGCTGCAGCCATGTTAATATACTGTCTACTGACTCCAACTGGAATGCAGAAGGAGGGGAGGAAGTGGACCGGCTGACTGTGTGCGTTTATCAGATTTAGGAACTACTTTCATTAGAGGAGTTATAAAAAGTGTTTAACTCTGCTGTTCTTTCTTTATATTTTCCGTTTGTACTTAAAACAATCAACCTGAGATTTATTTAGGTATTTTCTAATTTGGCAGAATGTGGAATTTTATTGCCGGACAAATGAGCTCCAACAGGATTTAATTCAATTCAGACGGGATGGGATGGTGGGATATTTCCTACATATGAAATGTGTCTTAGGTTGAAGGAGCAACAGGATTTAGGGTAAAAACAAGGAAAGACGACAAAGACAAAAGAGAATGTGTGAGGCTGTAGAAGAGCAGAGGAGAGGAGAAAGGAGACGACGCGAGAAGAGGAGAAGAGCTGGAGGGAGAGCAAAGGAAAGGAAATGAGGGGAGGGGAGGAGAGGAGAGAGGAGAAGAAAAGAAAGGAAAAGAGAGGAAAGGAGAGACAACGCGAGAAGAGGAGAAGAGATGAAAGGAGAAGAAAGGAAATGAGGGTAGAGGCGCAGAGAGGAAAGGAAAAGAGAAAGGGGTAAATGAGAGTAGGAAAGTAAAGGGAATGAAATGATAAGGGATTAAAGGAGAGGAGGAAAGAAAAGGAAAAAGAAAAGGAGAGGAGGGAAGGAAATGAAATGAAAGGTAAGGAGAGGAGAGAGGGCAGGAGAGGAGAGGAGAGAAAAGAAAACGATGAAAGGAAAGAATGAGAGGAGAGGACAGAAGAGGAGAGGAGAAGAGAAGAGAGCAGAAGAGGAAAGGAAAGGCNAGTGGACCTTGAGTTAAGACTTTTTGTCAAACTGCATTGTATCTGTAGTTCTATGTCAAAGTTAAAACAGGAAGTAGTTCTAAAAGATCTAACAGACATTTACTGAAGGCAATTTGTGTAATAATACACGTTCTCATGGGTTTTCACTTCTAACATGTCATTTTGATATAATGCTAAAAATCATATCGTATATGTACGATCACAACCTGTAAGAATGATGGTCAAAACTACAACAAATAAGACCCAGGCTGTAAGAAAATGTCTCCAGTTTAACACTGGGGAACATGGCTTTAATCAATAATATACAGTATGCAGAACAAACTTGGTTTTAGGTTGAAATTNTCTTAGGTTGAAGGAGCAACAGGATTTAGGGTAAAAACAAGGAAAGACAACAAAGACAAAAGAGAATGTGTGAGGCTGTAGAAGAGCAGAGGAGAGGAGAAAGGAGACGACGCGAGAAGAGGAGAAGAGATGAAAGGAGAAGAAAGGAAATGAGGGTCGAGGCGTAGAGAGGAAAGGAAAAGAGAAAGGGGTAAATGAGAGTAGGAAAGTAAAGGGAATGAAATGAAAAGGGATTAAAGGAGAGGAGGAAAGAAAAGGAAAAAGAAAAGGAGAGGAGGGAAGGAAATGAAATGAAAGGTAAGGTAAGGAGAGGAGAGAGGGCAGGAGAGGAGAGGAGAGAAAAGAAAACGATGAAAGGAAAGAATGAGAGGAGAGGACAGAAGAGGAGAGGAGAAGAGAAGAGAGCAGAAGAGGAAAGGAAAGGCAAAGAGGAAGGAAATGGAAAAGGAGAGGAGAAACTCAGTAAAAGAAAGAAAAGGAATAAAAGAAAGGAAAGCAGAGGAGAGGAGCTGGGATTCGTACCGTAGACCCAGCCGATGGCCAGAGACTGGAAGATGGAGAGAAGCAGCAGGCTGGCTCCACTGCAGGAGAAATGGTCATAGATCTGGAACACATACAGACCACCCTGCATCGGGGTGGAGACAAACATGTGCACAAAAGAGAGAAACTCAATTATTCCATATCATAAAAACCAAATAGGGTGGAGGATCACGTACACACACCCCATACACACACACACACACACACACACACACATCCATCCTGACTGTGACTTACCGGCGTGACCATGACCAGTCCTACCAGGAAGCAGACGACGCAGACAAACAGCAGCAGCAGCTCTCTGCGGTGGCCTCGTCTGATCAGATGAGGGTACAGGTCAGCCACCGACGTCATCAGGGCCTCCAGACTCACAAACTGGGTGACGGGGGGGAGACGGGGTCAGCGCGTGTGCTGTCAGTTTTACACAATACTACACATAATCCATCAATGCCATCAAAAGTCATTCATCACAGTCAGCGTGTGTGTGTGTGTCTCTACCTGTGTGTCCAGCCCCAGCATGATGATCATGAGGAAGAAGCACACAGCCCAGAGCTGGGGTAGAGGCATCATGGCTACAGCTCTCGGGTAGACAATGAAGGCAAGGCCAGGCCCTGAGAAAGTAGAAAGTAAATACATGCTCTTCAAATATAACGTATGACATTAACAGTTGGTTGTTGATTTCATGGATTTTGATTCTGCATATCCAGTCCAGATATCCTGTTTCTAATTCTTATCACATCATATAAGAAAAGAAAGCAAAATATGATCAAGTATAACCAAAATATGTATTAAAAAACTTAATTTTCAGCTAAATCAGGCCAGAACTGATAAAATAAAGAAAAAGATAATTATTATTATAAATCTTTGCTATTTATAGGATAAGGCTGGTGTTCTATATTCTATATCATGTACTCAAAAAGACCAAAACCAACTATGCATTTGTCCGTCTCTCCACACTTTCCAACTGTCTGTTGCACTCAGCTTCAAGCACATTCATTCCTACTAAAGGTGTAAATCTTTAAAAACAGGTAACATATATTTAACTAGAATTAATATAACTTTTTTTAAAAAAGGCTCAGTAATTTGCTAAAGCAGCTGGGCACTGTAGTTTTTAGCAAACGTTACTCAAACAGGAGTAAATAGTGCATTCGTAGGGACTATTTTCAGCTGCAGATGAATACAGATTAAAAGTTGGACAACAATGAAGCTCTATAGCACGGAGGAATAAGCTATTTCAGGCTGCACAGGCGATACTTGTTAGCAGGATCAGTTCATTATGTCAGAGTTATCTTTTAAGTGCCTGGTGACGCCAGTACCAGCGCTACTATTGGTTGTGTCTAGTATTGTTTATAGCACAACAGATATACAGAGGTGAGCTCTGATGGTGTTGCTTTTTATTGAACAGAGCAGAGTTATATAAAATTGGATGGTGCGACAAAGCTAATATGATAGCTTCTTCACTTTTGGATTCTCTCTGTCCAGACAGTTTGCAATTCATAAATGTGTGTGTCAGAGTTCACTGAAATTGAAGATTATATGTAAAGGTCAGCATGAATTCCAATTCATTGGCTAAAAGTTGAACGTCTTTTCTGTTTTCCCTTGAGACGTTTTCCGAAACGAGATCTCCTCGCTTCTGCTGAGGAAAAATCCTGTTTCTACCTCCAACCCCCTTTTCACCTGACTGGGCCACGGTGGCTATGTCCACGCCCTGCTCCTCAGCCATGAAGCCCAGCACAGAGAAGATGGCAAAACCTGCCAGGAAACTGGTGCTGCTGTTCAGGAGGCACAGAAGGAAAGAGTCCCTGGAAGGCCACGCGCACACACAACGCAATTAATTTCGCATTACAGCACACAACTTGAAGAAATACATGTTGAATCAGGAGAAACAATGATGTGACATAAAAGCCAGAAGTGCAAAACTGGCAACGTAACAGAATCCAGTGAGGTCTTGATCTTTGGCCTTGTGTGGTGGAGCTCTGGCCTGTTACTGTGAATACAAGCCAGGAGTTAAGTGCTTCGCTCTTGCTGTGTGTGTGTGTGGGAGTCCTGGAGTGTGGGAAACATGGCAGTGAGGGCTTTTCTTTAAGGTGTGGCTGTATCAGTGTGTTTTCTCTGTCCATTCCAGCCATTCCTTCTGGAAGCCATCTGACCAGTGGGAGCTTACATCTTACATTTCAGGGAACAGGGTCTGTCTGAAGTGGAGCGCAAGGAGACGCTGCGTGGCTAGAGGCGCCGCTGTGTGTTGGTGTGCGACAAAGTGTCTCACTTGTAGCAGTCGTTGTTGTATTTGTTGTAACTGCCGAGGGCTGTGAGACTTCCCAAACAGATTCCATATGAGAAAAATATCTGGGTGCCTGCGTCCATCCATACCTGCAGAGAGAGAGAGGGGAGAAAATGAAAGGACAGACGAGAGGCAACAGGAGCTAACTTCATGTTACTGAATGTGAACCTCGCTCTGTCTGCTCTATACGCCGCAACTATTTGGCTTTTAAACAGTTTACATCTGATACAAACCCCCTTTCCCCCCAGTGTCCTTGTAGTACGGGATGTGTATAATAAGTGATGTCCTATGATAAAAAAACACATCAGGTAAGGTATATTTTGTGACTTCATGTCAAGTAGCAAAGTGTTTGTATCTGTAATCCTGGAGGAAAACAAAAGAAGGATCCCAGAAACTACAATAATGATCTCTTCCTCAGCAGATGTTTAACCACACCTTTATCCACAAAACTAAACTTTGTAGCCCACCACTGCATCACTTTTTGGGTCAGTTTTTCCGGTAAACCACCCCTGAAAAATGAATTGTGCCAAACTTTGCTTTGCGTCCTGTGGTGGTGGCGTAATTGCTCTGTTACTGTGCGCACATGATGTATTAAATGTGTCCTTTTATTTTATTTCATTTCAACTCAAAATATGTTTCTATTTCAAATGTCTTCATCCTTTCTGCATTTCAAATTTCAGGCACAAATTACAAAAATGTATACACAAAAAAAAAAATTAAATTGACTGTCTCTCTCAAGAACTCCCACTAATTAAAACAAGTGCACAAGGTCGATTATGTGCGTCTGAAATTGTTTTTGGGTGAAGAGTAATTGCTGAGAACAAACACTTCATTTCAGGAGAATAAACACTCGCTGTCTCTGCATGAGGCAAAGCTGCAGACACAAAGTGCACAGACCCGAAAGTCTCTTCACAGCATTAACCTGCCTGCTGTACTGCAGGTCTGACAATACACCTACTCACCTGACAGGTTCAGCCTCCTACCTGTAGGAGCTGCTGTACCACCTGAGAGAATGACTGGAAGAATTTCTGTTCCAACAGAGAGTTTTATGCTGTATAGTCTAAAGACATCCCAAGTGTGTGTGTTTGTATTTCTGTACCTGTGGGTCTGCCAGACGGGTGTGGTTGGGTTTGAGGTAGTAGATGATGCCCTGGGTCGCTCCAGGCAGTGTGGCACCGCGCACCAGCAGCACAAACAGCATTACATATGGGAACGTGGCCGTCAGGTACACCACCTAGAATGTACACAGCGTGCGGGGATGTGGTCAGGACGGCACAGAGACAGGGAAAACAGGAGGGACACGTCTGTGATGTCCTCAAACAGAGCTGAAATACTAAAAGGGGGAACTCTGGAAAGTTGGAAAGTCTTAAAACCTGTTGACGGATGGTGGCAGTGACACAACAAACAAGTCCTACAAAATTATAGCAGAGCCCAGTCCCTTATTTCATTTGCTAGCCATATGAAAGAAGAAGATTTATGTTCCGTTTCTAACTTTGCCACCCCTCAGGGTTTTGTTGTTTCAAGTAAGACTTTGTGCAATGCAAAAAAAAAAAATTGGAAGTGACTGCTGCTGGATGTGGTCTGGTTTATAGCACATTAAAGGATCTCTCTGAATCTAATGGTAAACCCTGAATGTATTCGTTCCATCAAATGAAGGAGACTAAAAACTATTTCATTCTGGATTTACCAAATGCATTTTTCCACTGCAGGAACTTTTCCAGGAACCTTTTCAGGCACTCAGGAACTTTACTTGCATTTCGACCAGAGGAACGAGGGTTTAAATTTTATTTATTTAGATGAAGTGAAAATGCAAGTCGGGATACGCAAAAGCAGCTTTTAGAACCAAGAACTGTTTCGTCAAGGGGGCAGCAGCAATAAGCAAGCGTCTGCTCTGCTGAAAAGCCCTTGAGCAAAGACACTGGGACCCTACCAGCTTCATGGACACTGCTATTTATCTGACCTTGTGGTTGCTACTCTCAGAGGAGTCAGGCAAATAGACTTGTGGACAAGTGGGCCCTCCTCTCATACTAATACTACTACTACTGCTGCTACTACTACTATACTAAAATTGAGAGAACTGTGTCCCCCCAACAACAATGCCTCATTTGGTGAGTCAATGCCCACATGAGCCCCATTTTTTTTCAGAGTATACTAGTTTTCATTTTGGCAAATTAGCACCATATTGAATATGCCGAATTAGCTATTAGCAGTTCCTATTGTTATATACCGATGGATGTACAGGCAACCATCACTGGAGTACTTTGACACTGAAGAAAACATAAAAACGTGATGATTCTCAGGCAAGTTTGGGAATATAAGGAGCGTCTTTTTTTCTCTGATTTCTAGGTGGCTTTCTGGACTTTTACACATCCGAGATATTAACATCCTCAGAAAATGTAAGTCACGCTGAATCTAAAAATATGTGCATCATGTCTGTGTGTTCAGATTTGACTTAGTTATGGCTCCTACTCCTACTGCTCAGAAGGCTGGAAAGGATGCATTTGTTTTAATATGTTTGCCTCTAGTTCATTACAATGTAACCAGCCTCCTGAAGCAGAAATTAAGGTTGTTATGATGACCTGCTTCTGCTGCCAAACGTTTTTACTGCTTGATGCTGGTGAAACGTTCACATCAGAAACAAATCTATCAGCTTAAAAAAAAAACATGACGTCGGTGTGTTTTCTGCTCACCTTTCCAGTGGACTTGACTCCCTTCCAGACACAGAAGTAACAGACGAGCCAGACGATGGCCAGACACAGAGCCAGCTTCCAGCTGATTGGACCCAGCTCGTCTAAACTGCTGGAGAGACGGAGCACCTCCCGCCTTGAACACACACACACAGCTGTTATTGCATGATCACTACCGCAAAAAATCACTGGTGAGACACCAAACAGGGTACACTCACTCCCAAAACTCCATGACAGGGGAAGTGGCGTTCTCAGGCAGGCTGCTCCCATTGGCTGCCTGGTTGCGGTGGTCAAACAGGACACATGCCTCTGCAGGAGAACACACACACACACACAATAAACCCTAGTTACCCCTCAAAATTTTACACGCCGGCCTCAAATAAGCTTCTAATTTCCTGTCTTTACCGACCAGTGTTCCAAGTGTTGTTACAGTGTGACCAGGGCAGCTCCGCCTGGAAGCTGTAGGACAGGTAGAAGAGAGCCCAGGCCAGGATGACGATGTAGTACACGCAGCCGTGCAGGATCATCACCTGGCTGGCATAGCCGAGACCTGCGGAGACATGAGGAGATTCAGACAGATTATGGTGATATTCTATCATCACTTCCAAGTCACTTGAGTTTCAGATGAAAGCATCCATTTATTGAGACACTCGACTTGCAGCCCACATCTAGTATATCTTCATGAAGAATGAATGATGGTCTTATGAGGCCTTGAGTGGGCTAGACAAATAGCTGTTTGTGGTATCCTCTAATGAAATTCAGGCCTTCATCTGATGATGGCACATTAAAATGCGCAAACCAGTGAGGAATTCCTACAGAAGCATTTGTCTGGACACAAACACACGTGCCCGAGGGCGTATTGCGTGTTCTCGACGCGGCGCTACAGCAGAGTTCGTCCCCGCGCTGAACACATGGACCTTCACACAACTAGCTGTCAACAGAACACTGAGTGTGCAAATGTGTGCGCGCATCTGCAGGCCATATGGATCCACAAGGGGCGGAGCAGCACATGTTGGCACACTCATAAATATTTGTCATTGAGCAGGGTAAAAAAAGGCAATATGAGGCACACACATACTCTCTTTACAAATGTGTTTCCCAGGTGGTCCTGCTAGCATGCTACTGGCATTAGCTGCACCTGCACATGCAGAGAGCTTTGGATTTGACAGAAATGACTTTAAGAGGAAGATTTTAACCTCGTCGAGCATCCTGCATCCTCTGGTTCCGGAGCCCTCTATAACACCACCAGATTTTCATAAGCAGATTGAGTTTGCCCAACTGTCGCGGAAGATCACGCAGTATGATCGAAAGCTCCGGAAAACAGCCGCTAAAACGGACCTTGTGGTGAGATTGCTGTTTTCAAAGTCAAGAATGAACATCAGCTTTTAAACCAACATGGACAAGAAGTCCTGCGAGTGCTCAGAAAAAATAGAAATTTGAGCACCTACAATCGCACAACAACTGGGCAAACTCCATCTGCTGATGAAGATCATGTGACATGGTTGAAAGCTCCAGAACAGCTACAGAATTACTGTTTTCGGAACTTCAGAGCTCAGTTTTGTGCTTGTAAGTTGCATATTTAGTAGTATTCCAGTATAGGAAAGAAAAGTCCACATTGCACATAGGGTAGGAGGAATGGGGGGGCCAATAGGGGCCCAACACTTAATTTTTGGCCCAGGGCCCCCAGCAGGTAAATCCGGCCATGTGTGACCCCCTGAAAGCAGAAATATAATTTCCTTTTCTTTTTTTTTTAATGATTGAATTGTTTGGCTTAATAATAACACAAGTGCAAAGAAAGTTACTTTTAAACATCAACCAATCACAGCTCAGTCAGCCGACACAGATTTACACTAGCTGGTTCCACCACAGGGCAGCATGGACGTTGACTGCTGCTGTTTGCATTCACTTAATTTATTGACCAATTAGTCATTGTGCTGCACCTATAAATAAATGTAGCCGGGCAGACTGACGGGTCAAAGTCCTCCATGGTGCCTTTATGTACTAGCTTGATACCCAGAAGAAAACTGTAAACAGATGGAGTCTGTTGTACAGGTCTACTTTATCACCAGAAGCCTTTCCTTGATACTTCAATGCATTCCTACCATCCAAATGTTCAATTGTCTAAACCAGCTTTCTTTCCTGAAGGGTATGGATTATCCAGGATCACATGTACAACTTAAATAGCTTCACACAGAGTTCTATTTCTCTTAAAAAAAAAAAAAGCATCACATTGATCACGCCAGGTTCTGCTTCACTGGTGCAATTGTGTGGAGTTAATGCTTAACCGTGATGCTTGGTGCCATAAAAACAAGACAGTCAACCTCAAGTGTGTTTCTCTTGGCAGACAGGAAGCGTGCTGCCTTCTGCACTCTTCAATCGTTTTGACATGCGTGCCGAGATTCAATATGAAGTGCGCACGCATGCAGCTGGCAGGGCATGCCAAATTTTCTGATTGCAGTCAGACTGTTAATATGGGTTTTGCTTGGATGTGGACACAGGAATGCTTTGAATGCTTGCACCAGTGCGGAGAAAGATTAGGCGGGGTGGGGGGGTGGGGTGGGGAACAAGGGAAAGTAAAGGAGAGAGTAGAAGAGAGAGAAGTGAAAAAGGGAGGAGACGCAGTCAAACATGGAGGAGGCAGAGGGAAAAGAAAACAGTGGCTGGTTAAAGATTTACAAAAAGCAACAAGGCATGCTACCACAAACTAAACTAAAAACTATTACACTATGTTTGAGCTTCTCCTAATCGATGTGTTTGAGCATCTTACTAATTCAGTTGGTTTGCAAACATATGTGGCAGCTGGCAAATATTTTTAAAGACATAGTGAAATAAAAAAAATACACTTTCCATGTTCTTATCCCTGTGTTAATCATCCCAGTATCTCTTGTTATATATCAACTATCTGTCACTTATTTTTTTTATTAATACATGAAAATCACTCTCTTTACTCCTATTGCCAAACATTAAAATATTTTGGACCGCTCATCCTGCACTGCACACATTTTGATACTCTAATCTTTTTTATTCATGTCATTTATGAAGTTGCTTTTTGCTTTTCCTTGTCATATATCAAAGTAAACTGAATATCTTTGGGTTTTAGACTAAACAAAACGTTTGAATGTGTCACCTTTGGCTCTTGAAACATACAATAGCAATTTTTCACATTTTTTTTTGGACATTTTATAGAAAAACAATTAATTGATAACTTGAGAGAATAATCTGCAGAATCACCAATAACGACAAGAATCGTTAGCTGCAACCCTAAACAAAACCCGGGTACATGTAGCAACATGCAATGCCACACAACAGCAGCACAAACTGCAGCCTAAGAAGATGACATAATATGATAAGATGTACCTCCAAATAATGGGCAGATAGTCCTCCAGGCGCTGACCCCTCCCAGGCTGGTGTACTGTCCCAGTGAGGTCTCCAGGAGGAACAGGGGGATGCCGCACAGCACCAGGAACAACAGGTAAGGTACAAAGAACACACCTGGACACACACATACATAAGGTGCTATTATTGTGAGAACCTTCACTGATTACATTCCACCCAATATCTAACCCTAAAATAACTCTCACCCCAGTTTTAATGGTAATCTCAACTCTATAACTAAATAATAACCAAATTAACCCTTACACTGCTATAAAACTTAGCTCATTTTAATAATAAACCTAAGTGAAATTCCCAATATGACCTGAGAAAACAGTAAAAAATCAATGTAATGGACAAAATGTTACTCATCAAGATGAAATCTTCAATCCTATCACATCATAGCTGTAAAACATACAAGATAATCCCAGCTGTAACACACACCTTGCAAAAATCATCCCTAGAGGATGAGACAAAGATGGAGGAACAAAAGAAGAAAAGATAAGGTCAGATGACACACAGAGAGCCAAGAGGGGGGACAGAGAGCGAGAAAGAGGGACAAAGAGAGAATTTACAGTTCACATTTTTTAGCTGAAACTTCCTCCCTTCTCCCCCACTCCTGCGCTTTCCCACATGCTTTACCTCCTCCGTTCTTGTAGCAGAGATAGGGGAACCTCCAGACGTTGCCCAGGCCGATGATCTGCCCCGCCACGGCCAGGAGGAACTCAGCTTTGCTAGCCCACTGGCCCCTGGCGTGCAGGCGGTCTTTGGTGGCTTCCTTCCCGCTGGGAGGGCTCCCTTGGTGGAACTTATTCAGCAGCGCCTCTCCCTGCTGCGGAGGCATGTTGTCGGCCATCACCGGTTCTGGCAGAGACACGCACACACCCCTGAGGAAAGAAGAACACGAGGAAATAAAGAGAAAAGTTGGGAAGAGAGAAAGCAAAGAGGATGAAAAAGCCACGGATGCTCAACCAGTCGGAGGAAGACAAATGTCAAAAGAAAGTATGTAAACAAATTGACAGATCGTGTTCAAAGAAAGGCACAAAGCAAGGTTCACCCACATCTTCGCAGCCGGGATTGAATAAGAAGAATTCGGGTGTATTTTCTGACAGTTGGTTTGGCTGCCTCACTTATCTGCAATCTGCGTCTCAAGGACAGACTTACGTGGGTGTGTGTCTGTTATCTGTGCTTCGCAGCACACTCAAGGACTAAATTTGTCGATTTCGGCTTGTGCATCTGGCCGGGGACTATTTCTCTCACAACACTATTTCATAAAAACACAACTTTTTGTTCTATTGTGCAAAAACGCCTAACATCTCGAAAACTTTGGTATACAAAATCGTATAAAGCTGCACATTTGTTTTTACCTCCAATGACTTTACTGACTTTTGCTATGTATGACTTTACTTCAGAAACACTTGATTGATAGTCTGACCCAAACCAGATGTTTATATATTTATATTTACATAACAACAACATCCAATTGAAGGTATTTTAATTATATTTTTGTCTCCTGTAACATCAAAATCTCCACCATATTTCATGAATGCTTTTATAGGGACCTTTGTGTATTGTATTCCAGCTTATTGATGGTTGATAATGATCTTTTCACACTTCTAATATTGTCATTTCATGTGGTAAAATTGGGTGTTTTTTTACAACAACAAAACAGACTTCCTATGTGACACACAGCTCGTGTCAGCTCCATATATGTTGATTACAGTCGCAGGGGTTGTTGCTCTTGTTGCAGAGGTGCTGCGGTTTCCCCAGCTTCTCCGCTCTAGCGCTGTGAACGTGACATGACCTCGGCCCCACTCTTTCTGTTCCTCCACATTGTCCCCAGCTGTGCCACGTGACCACATGACACTGATATAACGAGCACGAGCCGCCTTTTATAAGCCACTTTCCGCTATCACTGACGCGCCAGGGTAAAAACTACAGGAACACAAAGGGAAAGGTGACAGTGTAACAACGCGCGGGCTAATTTAGAGGCCCGCTTCTCCCTAAATTGTAGGCTGCAATGTAACGAGAACGTGCCGCTGTCCGCGCGGAACTGAACATTACAGGCGCGGTGAAATCTCAGGATGCTCTATAACTAATGCCGAACATAAAAACTGTGAAACTCTACATTAAGCTTCGCCATGTATGTCGTCCGAAAGGATAAATTGCAGAGAATTCGACATTACATTGCCTACCTCTGCGTTTCCTGATGGTCTCTACACCGCGACCACCCCCGTGCCGGAGTGGTCAAATGGTTTGTTCCGCACAGGGGCAGAGCTGCTGGCCGGTGCAGCGCCTCAATCCAAACTTTTAGAGGGACTGTGTCCGGGTCCAGCCTGGCACAGAGATGTTTACCAACAACGAACAGCTCACGAAATCACCCACACCCCTTGTACATCATCATCGTTTTCTTTACACATCAGCATGCCTACTAGTGATGTAATGATCAAATCAAATAAAACATACCATTATCGACTGTACGCCATTATTTCAATCATCATGATACAGCGTACCCCATGGCAGGAAACAAGTAGAAGTATACGTGCGATTGTGCTTCCGCGGCCCCATTTCAAATTGCGATGTCATCAAAGTAAGGACAACCCCCCTCCACATAATGCATTTGTCTTTATTATCAACAGGTATACCAGAATAGAATAGACTAATGCTTTAGCTTTAACATTTATAGCCCAGAGTAATTTGAAATATATCATCATCATCATCTTCTTCTTCATGACTTACAGTCAAAATTAGGAAATATTAACCATCTATATTCAATTTTGTTAAAAAGCTTTAAAAACATTATTTTTTAAATTTCATTTCATTTATTCATCTTTGCATGTAAAGTGTCTGTCTTATGTATATTTTTGCAAGTAAGTTTTGTGTTATGAGAGAATAAAATCAATGCGTTTGTGTTGCATCACCTGCAAGCTCTCCATAACAACACTGGTCCCATGACAGCTGATCTGCGTGTTTCCATTGAGGCTTTACAGCGTATACACAGATACAGGACGATGTTTAGCCAGATTCAAAATCACTAGGTTTATGCTCTCTTTATCCATATAAGCCATTGGTGTAATCTGAGAAAAACACTAGCCTGCAGCCCCTTATTGTGGACTTTACTGTGGATTACGGTCTCGGCGTCTCAACCATTTAGGCCACCTCTAGCAGCTCTCAACACATTTAATGGGCTGTGTCATTGCCTGTGCTCATTCAGCTGAGCATTTATAGCCACAGTAAAA
>NTHP01000007.1:1367499-1387593 GCA_003416845.1 Oplegnathus fasciatus
AAATGTTTCATCATAGGATAAAGGTGATCACTCAGAACAACTCTGTATTGATTTGCAGTGACCCTTCCCTCTAAAGGGACAAGTGGACTAAAACCATGCCAGCAAAATGCCCCCGATAGCTTAACAGACTTGTTATATTCATTATACATTTGTTTCTCCACTCATTTATTCAGGTTTTTCCTTTAATTTGTCACCCATCTGTACAAATCAACACTGGACTGCAGCTTAAAGCATCGATGTCAACCTGCATTAAGTGCATCACATGTTCAGCTACTGAACCTTATGTGGGTTGTTGAGTGAGAAATTATCAGGAGACTATGTAACTGTTAGAGGAAGAAAAAGCTGAATTTATTAGCAGTAAAACGCACCCTTACTATGCTCAGTGGTTTTGCTGCTAAAGCCACTTGGACTGGTATGCCCATTAGCTTATGGTGGCTAATGTTAGCAAACTTTAGCTTGCTGTTTTGTAATTGATATAACTGAGTCAGTTTATCCCGCACTGCCACTTTTGCCAATAGCGACAATTAAAATCTCATTCCTAACGTCAAAACATAGTGTGCACAAGTAGAGAAAAGTAAAAAAAGTCAGGCCAGTATGTTCCAGAAGTTTAACATTAGCCAGTGATAACTACTGGTTATACTGATAAACGGCGAGGAATGTGTTATTTCTTATTTAAAAAGTTACATAGTCTCTCTCTGTGCTACATTTTTTAAGGTATCTCGACCTCTCTGCAGCCTGAAGGCTGGTTTTTGGAACACATATCATGCAAGAACAGCGAGTTAACATATTGATGTAGTAAAATCATGTCAGATATTTGAATTTATGTGGTCCACGAGTGTCTATCAACAGTGTTTGACTACTCTCTAGATTAATGTTTGCATTTATTAACCCAGTGTCTACAGTACGTGGTTGAGGATTCAAACTTGAGAGAGCCACGCGTTAGCAAGTACTTGTGCTTCCCATCCATTTCGTGCTTAATGCTTTGTTTTTAACCTCCATTACAGATCTTCCTGTTCTGATTATATCACACGACAAAGTCCACAGACATGACTCATGGCGTTGCGTAAACACGATATTTAATTTACTTGTTCTGAAATGTATTACATTTCTATAACAGATTTTTATCTTTATAGTCTACTTAATACAGACACACCCTCACACACACACACCTGCATACATGTAAATATCTTGCACCTACCTGTGGAAATTTGACAGTGCTCTCTCTGAGGTCTTCTCAGATGATCACAGAAATCAGTCGGTGCAGGAGGAGTAATAAAGACACACATGCAGGTAAGGTGGGAGGAGCAGATAAGCTTTAAATATTCAGGGGTGTTGAATTTTTTCTGAGCCAAACTTTGACCACGAATGAAATTGTCACAGTTCAGGAAAAAGCAGGATTGGACCCAAATGCAGATGACAGAGGCTGGGCTGGTGCAGTTCAAAAATGTATTTTAAAGGATTATACAGTGAAATAGGCAGACAGGGGCAGGTAACAGGCAGGCTCAAGTTTCCACAAAAATACCAGCCAGGAACGAAACAACACAGCACGTGGCAACAAAGCAACTCAGACGACCTCATAAAGGAACAAAGGAACATGACCGGTATATATGGGGTGTAGCTGATGGGGGAAGTGGAGACAGGTGAGCAGGCAGGCAGGGCTGATAACAGAAGTGGAAACAGGTGGGTGGGGCAGTCAGGTGAAAGGGAGGAAAGTTGGAGAACCTCTGGGGGATGGATGGGAAATTGCAATGGAGAGACCTGGGGAATGGGAAATCTGTCTGGAGCAGAGGGAGGGAGGAGGACAGACTATGATAAAAGTGAACGTGAACAGATAGTCCCACAAAGCAAAAATAGATGTCAGTAACTCACCTTTAGGGCTTGCAGGCTCCCAGTGACACTTCAACCCTTGTCCTGAAGGAAGGCTGAACTAAAAGTACATGGAGGATACTGAAGATATCACAGGTGTACTTGATGAAGGAGGAGGAGCTGACAAAGCCTTGAGGTGGACATCATGCTTGGAAAAGCTTGTGTCATGATCGTTCTATATGAGATTGATCGGGGATGCTTTTTATAACCCAGGAACGCTGCAAAAATTACAGACTGCTGAGACTGCTTCCATTTTTCCCGTTGAACTTTCTCATGACGTGATGTACTGTATATATTGATAAAGTGAAATCCTCTCTTCACTTCTGCTTTGGTGTCTTAATTCAGGGTGCGCACTTCCTTTTGAAGGTCTTTAATCAGCCTCCTCAACAAGATGGACTTTGTAAATTGTGTTTTGGGTTCTGGCTGGACTTGGGTATCCTTCCCACAGGGAATTAGAAAAGATTGTCTTGCCTTGAAAAGACCTGCAGCTGTACTCACAGAACGTCGTTAACATTGTCACCTCATAATGACAATGTTAACACGCTGACGTTTACCATGTTTACCATCTTAGCTTAGCACTGGCTAATCGTATGACTCAAAGGATGTGGCTCATCCTGTTAGTCAGGCAAAGCCAAAACTAGCACCCAAAGGCCTGTATGTCATGTTAATGTGCTGCTGTGCTGGCATTCAGGGAGAAAACCTATAATTTCAGGGAGGGGCAGGACCTCAAAGCAATTGCTTGGAATCATAACGAGCGCTGTTAAGCATAATTCAGGGAACAATAGTGACTAATATTGTTTCAGAGGAAGGGTTGCGACAGGAACATTCCATAGTCTCTCTCTATTAAGATGTCCACATTATGCTGCGTATTTGGTCCTCTGTCATTTAATGGCCTGTCATCCCAGACTATTGTGGCATGTTGATGACCCCCCTACAGCTTTATAATCTCAACACATACATGTTAACACAGGTTTGCAACATTTCTGTGTGTCTACAGCTTGAAGTGTAGCAACAGGAGGCAGGTAAATATTGGAATCCAGGTAGAAATGTTATACTTCAAGTGTTCCTTGTGTAACTTACTACTGATATTATTTCAGTGTGGAAACGTTTTCTGATCATGGATTAGTGGTTCTATTGGCAGTACAAACAGTCCTCAGGCATATAAATCAGCTTGACTGATGAAACAAGTGTTGGAAATCTACCTTTCTTTCGGCCAATGCTGCCTAAACCTTTTGGCTTCTTGAGCTGGAGTGCGGCGTGGAAGTCTGTGTGTGTGCATGCATACTGCACACTGTGTATGTGATTGTAAAACCCCAATTAGGCCTGTATCTGTTTCACCTCAGTGGTTTTCTGGGAAAGCCAGAGAGAGAGAGAGAGACGCAGACTGATAGAAGCCAAAGCAGTCTATCATTAAGAGTGCAGGGCCCCATCAAAACAAGACCAACATGCTCTAATAACCAGCTTTCCACTGAGTTCTGTCTCCGGCATCCCCTCTCTCTGGTTAAAGCCTATTTTCCTCTTTTGTAGCTCTATTTTGACTTCTATTTTGAAGATTTCTTTGGCTTTCAAAAAACCAACAGAGTGATGGGTCTGTTGGTCAATAAACCATCTTACATTAGCCGACTGTAAACGTTATTCTCCAGCCGATATGTTCTGTTGAACTCGTCTGCTTTTCTTTTCCTTGATAAATATCTGAGTATGGTCATTTCCCGTGCTGACTTACTAACTTGAACTAACTTGAACTGACTGGATTTTGTAATGCATGCGTGAGGGAGAGGGGGCGGGTCGAGTGATTGATTGATGAATATTTTGGAATTTTTTGTTTTGTAACATCATGCCACAGCAAAGCGGTAAAACTGCTATACTGGATAACTGATTGGTAGATAACTTCAGGGTTGTACCAGAGTGTTCCAGGAGTTTGGTGAATGGGATCTTTCAAAACTTAAAAATGCCCCATTTTGCATCTGTCAGTGCTTTCAGTGCATATTATTATATTATTAAAAATTCTACAGTCATGTTTGCAATGACATGTTGAGGGGGACAACTCATGTTTTTCCCAGGAAGGGGAGGTCCGGACCCCTGTAATATCAGCCCATGATGCTCACAGCAACAATGCTAACATGTTTGGCAGGTTATATTTGTTAGGTTCGCCATCTTAGTTTAGCATGTTTGCATGCTCACATTTGCTAATTAGCACTAATCACAAAGTCCAGCTGAGGGTGAACATTTTGCAGGTATTTGGTCACAAACCACAGCATCGAGAAAACTGAATCTTTACCTGATGAATTCATCCAAATTTGGTTCACCATCTATGTAATAATTGTTGAAAAGTTTCATTTACAACCACAAATGCCAATGTCATGGTGGCGCTAGAGGAAAAGTCAAGGGATCGCCAAAGTCAGCTAGACTTTGTCCTCTGGGGACCATGAATATCTGTGTCTACAGAATTTCATGGCAATGCATCCAATAGTTGTTATTATAGATATTATTAGATTAGATATTTACCAAAGATGACTTACTAACATTGTCATCCCAAGAGCCATGCCTCTAGCACGGCTAAAAACAAGCAACAACATTGGAAATGTGTCTGCTGAAGGACAGACTGCTAGAATCTTCTCTGCCTCTGAAATGCTTCCAGTGGACACTTGAGCCGCAAGGACGACATCATGTAACCTCTGCTCGGAGTTGGTGCCTTGTATGGTCTGACTATGTTGTCTCAACATTAAATTATTTGGGACTTTCCCAGCCACTGAACCAGAGGTTAGACTTTTGTGCAACACAGACACGCGTCCTTGAGGAAGGTATGTCCTAAAACTTGCCCAAAGAGCTCTAATTTTTCGACAGTTTCTTGCAGAATGGCTGCAGCTGGAATAACCTGTTAGCTATGCAACAGATAATTGCTCTAATCTGTCTATGCTGTGATATTTGAAGCTGTAATTTGTGGTAGTATTGGACTGTCTTATTTAACTGCTATTTTTGTATTTTTCTGGCCATGAAATCATGTTATATACATCAAGGATGACGCGTATTTAGGCGCCATACATTCATACTTACTGTAAGGTGCCTAATTCCAAAATTAACAAATGACCCCTTTTGCAAGGCCCTTGAAATAAAAGAAGTAAAATCATTAATGCTCAAATTTTGGGGCTTTTGTTTCCACTGTAGATGAACCAATATTCTACTCCATCAGCCTCCTGTTCCTTTCCGTCTGGTAGTTTAGGGTCACGGAGCTGGAATGAGGATGGACAGACAGTGATGCAGAAACCTATTTGGCACAGCTCTGTGGTCACAGAGGCAGAGGGAAGGGAAAATATGCAGAGAAACTGGGTTGGTCAATAAAAAGGCAAAGAGGAGGCAAGAAAAGGGGAAAAACATGGCAACTGGTATGTGGTTAAATTGTTTGCTTCTTAGAATAGCCTTCAATACTGTCAAGTATGTATTGCACAGCCTGCTTAACATCACGTATGTCCTAAACAAAGCAATGCCGGGCCTTGCCACACCACAGTGAGCAACTGCCAAGCTACATCTCGAGGCCTGACATTCAGAATAACTGTTTCTGTTTAGCTTGATTTTGCTGCTTACTGTTTTCAGATGAAACGGGAGAAGTCAGGCCTCCTGAAAGACAATAGCAAACACGTGGACCTCTGAATAATCAGTAACACATAATGTGTGTCATCCAGTTTGGATTGTGCTCCCCCTTTGCATAATAAATAACTTACAAAATCTGCCCAGCAGTGTCTCTGGTAACTCATTTGACACTTGGACATGTGAAACAAATCATTAAGCCAGTGTGTACAATTTTGAAAATACAATCAGGGATGAGATATATTGTTCCTCTCAATGTTCTTAAAATTCAGTGCTGATTATGTCATGTACGATGGATGGACAGAATTAACACAAAGCTGATTCATAGTCTTCCCGGCAATTTCACTGGTGCCCAATAAACTAGTTTTATTTTCCACTTCGATCAGTGGCTCAAATTAAGATTTAAAAAAAGGGGTGGATTAAAAAAAAGACACATCGAAACAAATTCAGTGCTGAATGACAATGAAAGTTCCCCTCATGAAACATGTGTCTGTGCTGAACTGTCAGCTGTAATCACTGTATTATTAAAATGAGATACAGAATCATTTTTGCTGCAATTATATCCAAACCCTTTTCCCCTCTGACAGGGGGAACTGCATTCCAGGCATCTTTAGCCTCTAGTACAGTCGTACATGCTGTCACGTTTCTTGTTATATGATGGCTTAGTCTGACACTGTCAGTCAGAGGGAAGGGCAAACAAGAACCTGAGGGCTTACAGGTGCTTTCTTGACTTATAGTCCAACACGTGCACAGCTAATAGTGCTAATAGTGATGAGGAGGCTGGTTCTTTTATGTAATCCGGTTCGTTTCGTTCACCTGCCACTAGCGAACCGACTCATGAACGCCTCTTTTGGTTCTGTAATTTTTAAATAACTCCAGCTGGGAGATGTTTGCGAGCGGCGAGTTCGCTACGTTCCACAAGCTCTCTTAGCTTTTTTAGTCTATTAAACAACAAAACANNCAAAACAGCCGCCACGAACGTACCTTTCGTGAATCTTTCGGTCTGAATCAGCTACCCGGCCCGGGAGTAACGGCTCACGTCCAACTCAGAGGGAAGTCTGGCTCACTCGGTCTTCTGTGGGTGTGAGCTCATGAACGGCCCGTTCTTCGGCTCAGTGGGTGTGCGCTTGGTGCTGGGTAGCTCGCTGAACAAGAGTCTGTCGCTGAGCAGCGGCTCTCGTTCGGCTCAGGGGGTGTGCACAGCTGGCTCTTATGCACAACTGCGCATGCACCATACAGAAGCAGGATTTTGGATTCACCTCCATTGCAGGCTGTATGCATTTGACCACATGAATTTGTGCAGTAATACTTGTGTGATGGTTCTCAGCATGTTATACATGATTTTCAGGTCTGTTTAAAGTTCTAATCCACAAGATTTTCACGACATCAAACCCCAGTTTGATACAATTGGTTACTGTTGCTAACGCACATCACATGCAGTTCACACTGATAATGGTGGCAGATTTGCCACTCAAAACTCATCAATCAAACCCATCAATTTTGTCAAACTGAGACTGAGACTTGCAGGTTTTATTAGCTCTACCTAGCTAATTGTTGCTAATTGCTAATGTTGGCTTCATGTGTTGGTTGAAAACACCGTCTCCCACTGACTTTTTAACGTTTCCAACTGACTAGTTTTAAAACAAGAACCCTGTGAAAGGGTCTTAAATGTGCACTTCATGGTTACATACATGGTATTGTGCTGAGGCTTAAGTTGCATGTTCCAAAAAGTCAGCATCCTCGCCAGTTGATGATCCATGTGGAAGACATGGGAGTAAAGAAACTGCCCTGCTCTTGATTTGCAGTGTGAAACTAGTGTTATGATAAGGAAAAAATGTAAGATCAGACTGTTAATTAATTCTAACAACACTATTTAGCTGCTTAGCTTACATACTTGGAAAAGTAACGCAGATGTTAGATTTTTGCTTCAGTGTTCGTGTTGTCAAACAGTACATTTCACTTTACACTTTACAAGAGAAAAGGCTTTTGAACAGAACTCTGAGATCTTAATTATTATATAAAATGCACTCGCTATTAACAGGCAATAACCAGAGGCATCATCAAATCAACCAGGACTTTTATTTTATTTGTTATTATGAAAATGAGAAGAACATATATCAGCTGTTTATCTTGCTTCTGTTAAAACAGGAGTGCACACCTGTAAACTGGCTCAGAAGCCATTCGTTCACGGTGAAATATTTACAAGCTCTCATCCGAAGAAACAAGAGCTCAGAATCCTTTATCACAAACGTCACCTTTCAACAACCACTTATTTAATAGAGTGGGTGGAGGAGAGGAATCTGACAGCGTATGGGGTTCCTGTGAGGAGCAGAGCCTTGTCTTGTAATGACACATTTGGATTCCTGAGCGGTAAACTAAAGGGCTGTGATCAACAACTGCAGTCAGTGCCAGAACTTGACTCCAGTCTGTTAACATTCTTTGGGAAAAATCTAGGAATTGTAAGGAGAGCCGAGAAGACAGGGGTGGGTCGTGGTGTCATGGAATGAGGCATGTGTTTATGGTTTTTTGCCAAGGACAAAACTGACTTTTTACACTGTATGTGGGATGTTTTTAATCCTGTGCATATTTTACTGACTTTGTAGTGCAAAAGTTCTGTCAAGACTTAGAAGAAAAATAGCATTTGTGACCCACAATGTATTCATAGTATGTCAGAGAAGCAAAACAGTAAGAGGAAACATTTCTGAGCACTGGAGGGAGGGTCCACTTCTCTGGTCCAAATCTAGGCTTATAACCTCACTATCCTCTGCTGGGACCTCATTTATAAAAGCCTCTGTGTGGTTTCTGTCCTTCTGCCCTAATCCAAGCCAGAGTTGTGATTCATGAAAAGCCCAAGTGTTTCATTTCAAAAGGAGCTACATAATAAAATAGTAACCTCCTGCACGCTGTATTTATGAGAGGTTACATTATGAAACTCTTTGTCGCTGGAGCAACGTCTCACTGCATCAAGAAAGGCAATGCAGAAAGCCACATATACACTCTATAGTGTGAGTCAGGCTGAAAACACATAATCATCAACATATACTGCAAGTACGACGGAAACACCTGGGCAAATACAGCAATACACAGGAATCAAAACCTCAAAACCATAGGGTAATCAATCAGTGTGGAGAATAACATTGATAAGTGGTTAAACTGAGGAAAAGGAAAACAGGAAGTGTGGAAAATGTTGAAGATACAGATGATACAGTCAAAATAACATCTTATTCCAGCAGTGAAAAGGACATCAAAAGACATACACAAGCACTAAGACACACACTTCATAACACAACAGTAGAAAGAGGAGAGAACTGGAGAAAGAGTTAAGTACTGATCCTTTCGGTGGCCGAGAGAGATCAATGCACTGCAACTTAAAGGTACCCTGTGGAGTTTTTGACCACTAGTAGCGCTACTGAGCAATGTTTTTATGAGTAGGTCCCCGTTTTATTTGTATCAGGTGCATTCCTGCCTCTGGTTTCATGCTCTGTCCCTGACCTACAGTTGGTGGCGGGAATGTGCCAAGAAACTTAGCAATGCGCCACAAACGTAAGGAAGAATAAGACTGCAAGCTAGCAAATGTGGATGTCAACAATGCAGGGTTCAAAATATTCAAAAATCTGCTTTATTTTTATGTTTTATGAGAAATGGACGGAAATGCCTTCAACACGCCTGTCAGGCCTTGAGATTTTGGTGAACACTCATTGTAAACTTTTTTTTTGTTTGTTTGCAAGAAAACCCCACATGGTACCTTTAAGAAAACACTAGCAAATGAAGAGGACATCTTCACGACTTTCATAACACATATGTTGCATTTAGAAAGAAAAAAACACTTTGACGTGTGAGTGGCATAAATAAAAGCGCTGCTAATACAAAAATACTTCAAGTTGTAGGCTACATATTAAAGACAATATTAGACAGCGTTTCACTAATTACTTCTAGAAACTTCTACGACTTGTAGCATTTTCTTGTTTGCTTGTGTTTTCTTTATTTGCGGTGCGTTTCTTTAAGTCGTGAATGTTCTTTCTCAAATTTTCCTGTATTTTATTTAGTTGCAGCATTTTTTCTAAATGTGTTTCAAAGCATTGAAGATCCCGCCTTTATTTGCTTATGTTTTGATAAGTTGGAGTGCATTGGGCTCTCTCAGCCACCGTAGAGAATGTGTGGATTCAGTCAGGATCGCCACCTCTGTAAAGATATATGACCCTTTCTGTTCCTATACACTGGAAAGATATGAAGTGATGAGCACCATAGCATTATAACATCACATAAAATACTGATCAAGGAAAAAGTTACAAACATATGATATTATATATTTATATAATATATTTATATATATATTTCTGTTATATTGCTTAAATGGAATTAATGATAATAACAGAAAGAATATGGCTCTAAGAGTGAGGAAATGTCTCGCATACGCACACTCTTTTACACACTTTGACAGATGGGCACATCCGCGCTGACTTAGTGTTCTGGCCTGCAGCTTGTTGCAGCTTGGCTAGATTTACAGCCACCCCTCATGTCCCCTCCAGGCTTTTCATTACCTTCCCCTTGTGATGAATTGCCCCCAGACACAATAGGCACCCGCTGTCCTCTGACGTGTTTCCCTCACCAAAGTGATGACACTCTTCAAGGCCAGGAAAACTGGAACTTTTGGGAATGCAAAGTTCAGTACGTCTATATTTGGCAGTCTCTTGACCAAACAAATGTTTCACGGATTCTTCTTTTGGATTCCCTCTCATGCTGTGACCATAAATCTATCAAACAACACTGAGAAGTGTCCCTGTACAGCTGCTTTGTCTTGCTTTTCCTGATAAAAACCAGTGCTGATTGCCTTTACCGAAAGGAATGCCCTCAAAATAAAGCAATATATCAAGAAAATGAACTTGACCCCTTCAGAGGTCATATGAATTTTGCTATAAATCCCCCAGCTAGTAATCTGGCGATATTCTAGGCTCATATTCAGTTTAAACTTGACCTTGCACGACGTCCCGCTGCTCACGTTTTCTATTACAGAATCTAGTTTTTTTCTTTTCCTGAACTTAAGGGCCTCTTTCCTATCTAAGCTCTTAATAGCCAGCCGAATAGCATTCCTCGACATTAGCACGTCATAAAACCAAAAACGGCTTTCCTCGTGAATCTGCGGCTCCCTTGTGCTCGGCGGCGTTAGCACTGCAGCCTATGTATGAAGAGTTTAACTCCAAATGAAGCTTCTAGTTACAGCAATCATGTTGTGATGGGGAGGTTTCACAGCTTTGAAATGGTGGATGTCTTATTCTGGATCTTCATGGGTCACCCCATGAACATGAATAGTAAAATCAACAGCTACTTTGGAATATGTACATTTGAAACATTTTCCTCATGCAGTGGCTGAAACAGGTTACTTCGTCTATTTGTGGCGACCAGTGATTTTGTGGTATGAGCCGAAAAGAAAGGAAAAAAGGATAGAGAGAGAGAGAAAAAACGGCAAAATGTGTGGATGTAAGGAGATCTGTCTGGAATGCCGTGTGAGAGAATGCATGACCGAAAACCACAGAGGCAAACTCTGCCCTGCATCTCGCCTGGCCCGCACCCAAAAAGCATGAGCTTAGGAGACAGAGACCCAGACAGTGGTAGGAGATAGTGGAGCATGCCCCACAAAAATGCGGCTTAACCCTGGCAGAAACAAACACTAATCCCCCCCCCCCAAGAAAACATCCAGAGACACCTTGGGGTTATCAGCAATGAGAATTTGTGGTATAATGTTATCTGATCTGAAGAATTTAGCCCAATGGAATATGAGCCCTTGAAAAACACAATACCATGAATATACCTGTGGGGAGAATTCCAACATACTGCTTTAGAAAACAACAACAACAGTAACAGTCATTAACGTTGTCCATTTTCTTTTCATTTCATTAATAGACGTTTTGTTCTGATTTCAGTCTTTTTTTATAGTCTTCAATCAAAGACTTCATGTTTAATGGGTGTGGTGGAAATTTTGTGTCACGTGGTGTAAATTAAAACTCTGATGGAAATTACTGGCCCTACTGGCCATTATATTTGTGGACATTTCACATTGAAATAAAGTGCCACTTTTTAAAGGGTTAGTTCACCCAAATTAAATAATGAATGAATATCAATGTATCAAGGGTTGCAAGTTGTAGCCCATTCATGCTACACATACATAGAACATGTATATAAATATTTAATTTTAATAAAATAAAATAAAACTAAAACTATATATACGGTTACTTGTATACATATACTTCTATGCATATATAGACCCAGAAAGTATGTACAGTATGTGCAATGTCAGTGTAAAGTCCCATGTCCTTCATTTATGGTGGAGTGCAGAAGATGAGTTGAGGAGTCTCACAGCCTGAGGAAAGAAGCTGCTCTGGAGTCCGGTGGTACAGCAACAGATACTTCTGTATCACTTGCGAGACGGCAGCAGGGTGAACAGGCTGTGGCTGGGGTGGGTATTGTCTTTTACCCGTCTTTTGCCAGTTTGTAATGTTTCCAGTCAGGAGGCTTTCTATTGCTCCTCTGTAAAAGTTCACAAGAACTTGGCATGGGAACTTTGCTTTCTTAAGTTTCCTTAAGAAATACAGTTGTTTCTGAGCTTCCTTTACCAGGGTGGGGATGTGTGATGTCCTTGACAGTATAGTTTTGGTTTTATTTTTCGAGGTCTTAAGACATCTTCTCTCAGATTTCTGCCTCCACCCCAGTACAATGGAGGTGAATGGAATTTTGTTGGTGGCGCTCACTGCTTTGAAAAATTACATTTAAAATGTCAGTAGCAACATAGAAACAAAATCCCCATTGCTCCATAGTCCCGTTGAAAACAGGGTTTTCCGCGGATTAGCAGAGTAAGAAATGGATGCGAGGATCAATGTGATGTAAATTTTGTCATCCGCCTCCATCCACAAAGACCCGTTTACATGGGTAATTTTGGAAAGCAATGACAAATAACTTGTTCTCTCATTTAGATTGGATTGGTTTTGGGAGTTTTATCCACAATAAGTTCCAATGATCAAGGCAAATGATACCAAAACTATTTGCATGGCTGATACCAGTAGAAGTAAAAGAAAAAATACCTTTCTTTGTAATTTGGGCGGACATAGACTGTTTATGACTACATAGGCTGTATTTTGCTCAGAGAATGATCAGAGGCTGTTGGTTATGAAGTTAAATAAAATGTATAGTAAGTCCAGTTGTACTCTGTTTCTCCTGCTGTGGGTTTTGTCTCTAATGTACTGGAGCTCCTTTCCTCAGGATGTTTGACAGGAAATAGAACTGGTCGGAATCCCTTGTGGGGTTCAGGCAGCCATTTCCTGTGCCAACCCATGCCAAGCCGTGCCAGCTTACGGCTCAGCCCAGACCACCGTGAGAAAAACAGTCTTCAGCATCCTCTGGGAAATGAGCCTTCCCTTCCCCTGCTCTGGTCCCAAAAAAAAACGAAAAAAAAAACTAGTCGTTGACTCGCATGTACATACGTAGGGTGGATGCATCAAAAAAGCCAGATCAAACATTGCTGGAGCGTCTGGCAAAGGTTGATATGGATACCAGCAATGTATTGGGGTCAGAAGGTGCAACAAGTTCGAGAAGAAAGTCGTACAGAGAGATTAAAGATGTCCTAAACAGAAAGAGGATAGGGGATGAAGATTTGAGGTGGAAGGTAGCTGGTTTTGATGTTCTGGGACTTTAAATTAACATTTGTTGAAAGACAAAAGTGAAAATGTCAGAGAGGAGCAAGTGCTAGAAATCTGACCAGCGAGACGGCAAAGAACTGATAAAAAAGGGGGGAAGAAGCAGAAAGGTGATAGTGTGGAGGCGAGGGGAAACAGATGGAGGATCACAGGGGAAAAGAGCCGGTTGGAAAACAGAGCGCTGGAGGGGGAGAGAGAGAGGGAGCCCAGGAGGAGGAAGGGAGGTTTGGCTGTGAGGGCTTCCCTGATGAAGCACAGCTGACGGCGCGAACCTACAGCGCTCTCATGACAGGCCTCACCACATCAACCCGTCGACATTATTATTCAGCCCGTCCAGGCCCACACACGCACTCCTGACCCGCTGCACTGCACTGCACCACCAGCGTGTGTGTGTGTGTGATCTCTGATTCAAAGGCACGCACACGGTGGAGCACATGTACGAAATGCTTATTCATGCTCCTGCAATCAGGTATACACACCAACCCATCACACACTCACACACTGCTCTTTCTACACAGTCTATGTTCTTTGGCCGTTGGCTCGGCTTCTTTTGGACTGAAGTCGCACCAGCAGCAACCGCATGATTCAGGTGCAGTTTTTGGGCGTGTGTGCGTACGTCTTTGTTCTACCGTAAGCCTGGCGTTGCAAAAGCCAACATTTTGCTATTATCTTGGTTGCCAGGTGCGCAGCCCTCCCATCCGCTCAATCCTCTTTTCCAAATTACCACCCTCAGTGTTTTAAGGTCTGTAAAATTGAATTGAAAACACAGTGGATGCAGATTTCTTCAGGTTTTACAGCCACATGGATGTTTGCTGGAGAACCACGCACCGCCCTATGTCGCCAGCTTCTCCAGTTTCAGCCTTGGTGTCATGTAACCATAGAAACATTAAAGGAGTACTCCCCCGATTTAGCATTGCACTTCTACAACATTGTCAGACTCACAGATGGACAGTTTAAAAAAAAATCATCAAAATCGATGCAAAAGAACCAGAAATATCGTCCTTTTTATGACATGCGTTCTTCTTCCTTGTCAAAACCTGGTGCCTAAATTACCCACAATGCAACGCTGTGTTATGCTAGTAGCAGTTAATGTTTGCCTTTAGTAGTCTCAGATATGCAGTGGTGTTCCACAAGACCTGTATACAGACTTTGATGAATTCCCCTTTAATCATGCTTAAGCGGCAAATATTGTGAATATTTTATGGAAAACAAATGAAATATGTTGACAGAGAACAGACTGCAGATGCATTTAATACAAACATTTCCGTGTTCCTTCCTCACGTTTGCTTCAAAACCTATTTTAAGTCTTTGAAATATGTTTGGTGTTGTTCTCAGTGGCAGCTGTTTGCCCAGTTGGAAGAACAACCAACCTATCACAGCTTTGTAGGTGGGGTTAAGAATGGGGCCGCCATTTTTCTGGCAGAAAGATGTATCATTCAAGGGCCCTGTAAGACAAATTTAGAAATTTAGCTGCAATTTTTAAGTGGCAATCATTTGCAACTGCAGCTTTTATGAAAACAGACACAGGTTAGAAAATGAGTTGTATATGGATGTAATTTTTAAGAGGCAGAGTTGGTCTTTAATATTGCGTTTATCTGCACTATATGTGAGGTTTATCATACACCTACTGTACTGTGTTGCTCCTGTATTATGTGACTCTCTTGTAGTGTTTCTGCAAGTTAACTAAGTCAAATCCTGTACATCTACTGTATGGTTTGGTAAATTAATTTAGTAAATAAATTTAGCTTCTTGCGATGTGTCTGGGTTTATTCCCATTCCCCAATATGAGTGTGTTGTGTGTTCTTACCCTCGAATTCTGGGACCTGCACTCCAAAACAGTCTGCAGCTGCACCGCAGGTAGCCGGCAACATACATCACCTGACGAGCCATGTGAACAGTCAGCCCCCTTGGTAAACACTGCAGACACACACACGCTCACCCACACCCACGCACACACACACACACACACACACACACACAGATCACTCATCAGTCCTGTTATCAAAAGACAAGATGGTCAATGGGGAAGTTTAAAGTCTGCGGGGGATTTGCCCTGTTTTTCTGCCCCGTGTTGTTATTGTAGATGAAAAGTGCATGTGTGTGATGATGTGTGTGCGCTTGACCCTTGACACCGTCTGTCTTTGTGTGTAGAACTCAGCAGACTGTTGGGTTGCAGGGTTGAAAGAAAGATTGAGGGAGGGAGGCTGTTTTTCTAGTTTAATGGAGCACAGATGCACTTTCACATTAAAAGAAGTAGAAATAGAGTAATTGATATATTAGATTATATGAGATTTAATAAGCTTTTTATATTCTAAATTTTGACTTAGCTTTACATGACTTTACACTAAGTGTCCTATGTGTGTGGTGCACGTAAAACAGAGAGAAAATAAAGTTTGTCCTTGGTTTCCATGGGTGTGAGAGGTGGTATGTTAAGCGGCTGCATTTCCCACAGCCTGGAACATACATGCACGCTCACACACACACATGTATACACACACACACACACACACACACACACACCCACACACACACACACAATCCCCTTAAGGTGGCACGTGTGGTGTGAGGGAGCAGAGGGGAAGGTCTCACAGCGCCTCTATTCCCCTTTGGGGGTTTTTTATGAAAAATACACACAGTATCTTGAACCATCCATCAGTCTGCAGCCACCTACGTAGCTGCTCCAACCGCCTTCAAGGCATGCATCAGTCACTTGATGGGAAACCAAACAGACGTGCATGCTGCAAAAATGTCTTAATTGTTATTTTTGTTTAAAAAAGTGATATTACGTGCGTGCAGTGTGCACATCTAAGACTTTGTTTCTAGGAGAAAACTTGCAAATGTGGGAAGAAAAATGAGCAAGATTTTTAATGTTGACAGTGTACTGGATGAGTCAGCAATCATGCACACACACAAACACACATCATGACTATGACACACACTATCCATATCCGATTTCTGTAAAGAAAACACTTCGCTGTAGATCAGTGTGTGAAGCTGAACAATAGGAAGGGCCAAGGGGTAATGAATTTGCACACATTGTGACGACGACGTGACGGTCATTTCCTTGTCCTCTTCCTGCCAGTGGGCACCAATGGGAGTTAACACACCCTCACACGCATGCACATAAACACATACATGAGCGCACACAGGCTCAAAACACGCACCACTGATACGTCCAATGAAATGCTTGCCTTGGCGAGGTCCTCTCGGAGGAAGAACCGTGACGGAATAACACAGGGGAACAATCGACAAGCTCTGCCCTGGAACAGCTGCCCATCCCTGGGCGACAGAACCAGTGAGGCCTGGGTGGAGGTCTGGAGGGTGTGGGGCGAGGAAGCGGAAAGCTTGGAAGGGAGGGTCCCCCCTGCTGAAGGATCCTTTTAGTTGCAGCCAAGGAGATCCTTCTGCGGTCACACACACACACACATATGGAAACACACATACTGTACACATTGCCCTTCTCCCATGGTGACAGGAGCAGCTTCCTCTTTCACACACACACACCGGGCCAATATCAATACGCCCACATTGTGTTTGATCTACGTTGGGTCCACAAGCACAGCCATGGAAGGCAGGAGTAAGAAGACCACTAGGGGAAGTCTGTCTTTTAGTCATAGGTTTCAGTGTAAGCATAACATGCCATGCAACATTAATATTTTGGAATGAATTAGCAGGGCTCATGCATGAGACATGAGGACGTTATAGCATTTAAAATGACCATTCATCAACCACCCAGAGTCACTCTCACGGGGAAATCAAGACATTTTACCTAATTACACCCTGTGTCAATAAATGCTACATTACACCTATATGACATTTACAGGCATGTTGGAGCTTGACTCACAAGCGCACATGACAGTGAAAAATGTAGGCGCTTCCACAGGGTAGGTTCTTAAAAAATCCCGCCATGTGGTTCTGGTTTGGTCTTCTGGGAAGTCCCTGAAAAATATGCCGTGCCATGGTGTTCGCTGGTCCTGACTGCTGGACTGTCCTGAATGCCAAAAGAATGTCTCGCTGCTTTAAGATAGATGCCAGTGATGATGATGATGGCCATGGAGATGTCAGTCATGGGTGCTGTTTTTGTGGTTACTGATTGGTCTCGGAGTTTGGTCATCGGAGCAGAGATGTAAGATGGTGTGACTAATGTGATTAGGAACAGGTGGAAGGTGGGAAGGACTGGTTTTCAATACTCACAAGCATGCAACACGCTATAGGCCTACTGACTGCAGAATATAGAGAATGGTTCAGCATTTTGGGGAAATATGCTCATTTGCTTTCTTGCCAAGAGTTACAGTAGCTGAGATCAACCAGCAACTGGTTAGCTTAGCTTAGAATAAAGGCTGGAAACAGCTAGCCCCCGCTCTGTCCAAAGAACATAAAAAAACAGCTTACTACCACCTCTATAGCTCACCTATTAACATGCTATATCTCATTTGTACAGTGTAAGTGTAAAAACTACAATTTGTGGTTTTTATGTGGGGTTATGAGGGGGAAATAGTCCCACACACAACCTGTCAGACAGAGCCAGGCTAGCTGTTTCCACCTGTTTCCAGCTGTTATGCTAAGCTAAGCTAACCAGATGCTAGCTGTAGCTTTAATGTACAGACATTAGAGTGGCATCGATCTTCTCATCCAACTCTCAGCAAGAAAGCAAATAAGCTGAACTGCAGACTGCAGCCCTGCTCTGCCACTTATGGCCACTGAAACTGAACTTGAACTTTGCCCACTTAAAAAAGCCCTTAAGGTCAAGGCCCACGTACCCTTAGTAGTTGTGCTCAGGGCCAATGGTCATGATTAGGCTCTAGGAAATTGTGATGGGAATTTTCCACTATTTTCTGATATTTTAGAGGCTAAATGATTCATTGATTCATCAGAAAAAGAATCAACAGATTAACTGATAATGACAATAATAGCTAGTTGCAGTTCTGCTCTTCCCTACTCTCAGGAAACAGGAAGAATACCATCATATTTATAGTACATGTGCTGTGTAAGAGAGTATATACAAACAGGACTTCCCAATCCATAGCTCTCATAAGCCTCTCCCACTGCAGCACCTGTTGCCAATAAACGAAGGATTAACAGGGGGTCCCTGATTTGGAACGCCACCAAAGCTACTCTCACTTAAGAGGCCATGGTGGTCACAGGAATGCTTTTCATTTTCATCCACAGAGGGTAATGATGAGACATATAGTGATATGTGATAGCGGTCTCCTCTTTTATGTTATCTTTTTCCATATCCTGTTGTCCTATCTTCTCCTCTCCTCTTCCCAAACCAGAGTCAGACACTATACCACATCTGTCGAGGTGGGACAAAACATTTTCCAGATGACACTCAGCTGTCCACTCATCTCTCTCACTCTTTTTATTTGTCTTTCGCCACGTCGAGGACAAAGGAAGAGGTCTATCTTCATCTGTCCTCAACTTCTGTCTTTCTTTCTCTCCATCTGCCTGTCAGAAAACATCCTGCTCTCATTACCCACGTGCCTCCTCTTTATTTCATCCATCCATCATTTCTTCCCACCTACATGTGGCTGTCAGTTCTCCTGTCTGTTCTGTCACTGACATGACCCACATTTAAAAGCGGGATGGCGTGTCGTTGAGTGTTACATGAAAACACACCAGTCAGGATTGAGCTAAGAGGGAAACACAGCTGGAGCATGTTACAGCAGTTGATTCAGCTCCATAAACTCACTCGACCCAATATTAGAATGATGGTGTGATTCAGCTTCATATAAGGATATGACAGTGAGATGCTATGCTTTTTTTTATTATAACGTTAGCAAATTAACTGATACCTAACAACAACAACAACAAAAAAATGGTGTCAGGTAGCACTGTTCACCTCTATCTGATACCAGTGCTATTGTTTCCCTTTGCCAAGTCCACGTTTCCATTTAACTCTGGCTGTTGTAAAGAGGAAGTTAGGTACTTTCCCTTCTTCTCTTTTTATGATGTCACTGTTTCTTTCTTTCTTTGTTCTCATTGGCTTTACAGAAGATTGGGGCTCCTATAAGCCATTATCTTTTCTATTCTATCAGCCTGCCTTGATTCCCCTGGAAAAGTACTGGGCTGTGAGGTGATTTTGGCTTGGTGGCCACAATGGGAATTGCAGGTCACATGACGAAATAACTTTTTATTACAATTAAATTAGATCTAATAAAATTACTCTAATGCTCATGGAACATGGCATCCAGTTTTCTTAATACATCCATGACTCACTTACACACAAACACCATTAGGTAATGACAACTATTAAGAGAGGCACAGTAATGTACACACTGCATCATAACCAAAACAAAGCAAATACATCTATTAACAAAGTTATAATAACCTAATGCGACCAGAGGTCTATATAAATGCTATATATTGCATATTTAAATAATTTGTGATGTTGGAAAGTTCCAAAGAATGGTTCTAAAGTTCATTTAAATTCCATCATTTTCAGTCCTGCTGTTTCCTGCCCAATAAAAAAGGCCCAGCTGTGCATCAGTAGACTCACAGCTCAGTCCTACATCGGCCGTGCTTTTGTCTGGAAGATTGTTTTCATAGAAATTTGAATGGGGTGACGAAGTCTCTGGGAGGAGGCCTTTAAAAGCAGCAACCGTTTGTAATCACATTTAATAGGAGGGAGTCTGACATGGGCAGAGAAAGTCCAGCCATGTTGGTCTTTAATGGAGAGCGCTGGGAGAGTTCATTGTCTCCCATCGAGATACGATCTGTGAGAACCTCCCTGCGACGTCAGCCGGCTGGTCGCAGAGATAACCCTTCACGCTGACCCCTGCGTGATCTTCAACATCAGCACAGTTTTTAAAGGCCCTAAAAACCTATTTTCTCTCGTGCTGTTTTTGTGTGTGCTTTTCTCGCTGGTTTGAAGTGGGCGGGACTTATCACATAGGCCTACCTCTGAGCACCAATCAGCATTTAGCAACATTTCAATCAGAATCTGATGATAGTC
>NTHP01000007.1:1387648-1459320 GCA_003416845.1 Oplegnathus fasciatus
GATTTTACAGTTTTAAAACCTTGAAAGAGACACCATCCCTAAAATAGATGTCTTTGTTTTTGATACTTGCAATAATGCAACAAGCAGCACTTCTACTGGACTGTTTCCAGGACTAGATTACCTCCTACACCACTGATACACCACTAAAATGTAGCACTCAAGCAAATCAAACCGCACAGTGAGCGTGCTTGTGCATTTATATGAACTTGTGTGTGTGTGTGTGTGTGTGTGTGTTGGTAATGTTTAATCCATACAGACAGACTGCCACGAGCCCCTCATCTGATTCAGCTTGACTTCGTGACTCTCCCCTTCGCCATTGTTACCCTATTTATGTCTCTCTCCAATTAGACATCTGGAGACGATCTGCACTCGGCGTGTTTGTGTGTCTTTGTGTGTGTGTGTCTATCAAAACGCTGACAGTGGAGTTTTCAGCGAGGGCAGACGGGGTTGAAAAGTGGGATGCCGGTAACAGAGCGACGGGGAGAGAGAGCTTTCCATCTTTAGTGGTTCCACGATGAGTCAGGTTGGTTGCTTTGGTCGTGTTTGAAGAGAGCGATGAAAGATGGTCGAATGACTTTGATAGTTAGTGGTCAACTGAAGGTGATTTACGCTGCTTTTTCCCATAATAGCCTCCTCTTTGTGCGGTATGTGTGTGCAGTTTCTAGTTGACAGTACACACATATGAATTCTTGTCCTTTTTCACTGCATTAGCGTGTGGCAATGTCAGCTGCGGGCGCCAAACCGGTGTTCTCACAACGTTACATTGGGATTGTGTAAGCACTGCTGCAGCAGCGAGGGCCAGGGGACGAGGTCAGCGGCTGCAGCTGTCCGCATGTCCTCATCCTGGAAGCAACCATGACTTCACCGCAAGCGCCGGTTCCGCCTCGCTTCAAGAATGAACTTTTGCGCCTCGCGGTTTAACACTCAGCAGTCCTCAGAGATGAAGTGTTCTGAAATGTCGTCTCATGTTATATTGTTTTTTATTCTTCTATTGGGCGCCTTTTGAATCTGTTTCTCTGGCACTGGCATGGCTTGGACATACTCGTTATAGCGTGTTGAGTAATTTAAGTTGTGTGAAGGACTTGGAGCACTTGTGCTAGCCTTGTTCTGCCAGATGGGTAGTTCCATTCCTCCACACATGTCAAACTGACTTCAAAATATTATTGAATTCTTTCTCCACCAGTAGCCAAACTGCACTCTGGTCTGAAAACCTCTTACAATTCCATTTTAACTGCCAGTGCATCTTGTAAATATCAGATATGTGCTCTCCAGTGCATTGAGGATACATCCTTTCTCTTTTTTTTACCTCCACCATAACCTCTCATTCCTCTCCTCCCTTCCCTTCCTCCACCCTGGACTCACTGTGATACTGTCCAGAGGCTGCACTCTGTTTTTCCTCACCTCCCTTTAATGGCTTCTGATGCTCCCCAGCTTCCAGGATCGTGTTCCCACCCCGCTAATACCCCCTGGACGAATGGCAGAATTAGCTAAACACACCCGTTTGGATTCCTTCTTGGACAACCACACCAAGCTGTAATGCTTAAACATTCTACTTCAATTAAGCACGGTAGATTTTCCCTTGTGTCATCGCATCAGCCTCGAAATTTGATAGATATTTTGGAAAAAGAAATCTATCTTTGGATAGGGCCCTCAGCTCACTGGCCGCCTGTCTATCAGTGTGTCAACCCTTGACTCTGACTGTTTATTTTGCGTTAAGTGAGAATTCCTCTTATGGACTTGTCTGTTCCACATGAAAGAATGTTGTTGGACTTGCAGGTCAAGTTCATCCGACTTTGGACGTTTGTCATCTGTGGCAGAGCTCTGTGAGGGGCTGGTTGTATTTATTCAAGCATTCTTTGCATTTTCAAAGGGCAAAAACATGATACTGAAAAAAACCTGTGGGCAATGCTGAAGATGATAATAAGAGGCCTGAATTGTGGGCTCTGTTTCCTTCTGACCAAGTCGTTTGTGTTTTCCTGAGGCCGGCTGGCGGTGAGGTTGTGTGACTGTGATGATGTCGTGCCGTGGTCACTTTCAGGCTCTGCTGCATGTGTGGGAGAGCGTGCTGGATCAGCGTCTGTTGGCCTCATTTTGCGGAGAAAAAAAGAGCACTTCCTGTTGTTGTGTGTCTGGGTCTCACGGTCAGTGACCTTGGGGTCAAAGGTCAACTTCCTGCGAGAGCCCCGTCTGTCTGAGTTACAGTACAGTAGGCAAGGGAGGGTGCGTTTAGAGAGGACACTTGTAACAAGTGGTTGAATGGGGGGCTCTCTTTGTTGCATCTGTCAACACACTCTTAAGTGGGCATGCGTGTGTGTCTAACAAGGATTGATGACAGGAAGTCGCCAGCCCCGTTGGCAAAACTGTGTCACCCGCCCCCTACAAAATGGCCTGTTGTACTCTGACACACTGACACACTGACAGACTGACACACTTGCGCGTAAAATCCACCAAAACACGGGCTCCGCACACACTCTGGTCACAGATAAATCATTGTGAGCGGCCCAAAAGGACGGCGAGCTTTTGGAGAAGTAGGTCAGTGCCCAGGGGCAGTGGTCAGCCGGCCAGCATAGCACCGCAATTATCAGAACAGGCAAAACATCCTATTTGATAAATCTGGACAAATGGTTGTGCGTTTAAAGGAAAATTCCATAAAACGGTGTTGAAAACTGTCTCTAAAAGTTGTTGAAATCACAGATTAAGGGGCCCATCAGAAGCAAATCACAACACATATTCAAAAATTAACTCAAGTAAGTGTGCCCCTTCTGATTATTCTAGGGCTATGGCTGTAGCAGCATTTCACTTCTAATCAAAATGGCACGAAGCAAAAACACACCAGCATCCTGTCTCCGGTGAAATGAGTTTATTGAATATCTGGTGTCAGCTGTTATGACTTTCAGCTTTACTCAGTGTCATCCTTTGACCTTGTTGTGCTGAGTAACTGATCTCTGAGCGGTTGTTTGAAAGAAAGCACAGCACTGCTTTGTGTCAAAGAGCACGAGCTGAATGTAACACAAACACACACACATCTCTCTCTCGGGAGGTGCCATACAGGAGCACAAAAGCACACGTAAGACCCAGACGTGTAATCACTATCTTATTACATACAGTACAAACCAAACATCAGAGTGGCAACATGCTTCATGTCAGCAAGACATTTAACATCAACAGTGCCACTGGCTGTGCAGGTCACGTGGTGCGCTCTGCACATGTCTTCATCAGCGCTCTGACATGCCGTGACATTTCTGCATCAGCTGAGTGTCTCTTACACTCTTAAACATGTCAGAGTGCATTTGTGGATGTAGCGATGACAGTCCTGCCTTGTGAAGTTTGCTGCAGAGCAGCAGCGTTGCAGCTACCGCCAACAGGAACATCATATAAAATAGTGCAACAACAAGGGGATGAGGGAACATCTGTTACTGATATTACTTTACTGCATGTATGAATGAATTGCTAAATTATACGGCGCTATATGCATGAGTCTCTCTACTTTCACCTCTTATTCGATTTGACAAATTGTGTTCCGAACAATGCAAAAAGTTGAAAATAAGTAAATTAAAAACTTGTATCAAGCTAACTTCCCTCCAAAATAAGACATTATACCCAAACAACTTCTAGTTAATCAAATTTAAGGATCCCTTCAGTGTAAATGACTTGTATCTGTATTACAGTTATAGAGACAGATAATGAATGAATTAGATAATGAAGAGGAAACGGTACAATGGCAAACTAAATTGTCAAACCCGCAGCCTGATTAGCCCCCCAACTGTAGCGCTAGCTTGACAACCCCTGTCAATCACGTGACCTGTGCCTTGCAGGTCATAGCAGTCCGTAGAGAGTCTGTTTACAGTGCAGCCAAACAAGCCGTGGACTGAGAGAATTCATTCTGTCACATTATGTTAGTAAAGAAGAGGTGAGGTTTTTAGGACGTTGCCCCTGAATACAAGTGAATTTGAGGACACAGACAGAGGACATACAGTATATGTATGTATATTTTTGTACGAAGGCTGAAAAAGCAATGTGTGTTTACAGTGTCTGGTGAGTTCAACAACACATGCTTGGTTAAAAAGGTTAACACACACACGCACGCATGCACATACCCTGCAGGTGGAAATACTGAGAATTCGCCACATGCTGTTGAATCCCAACTATTTGAACGCCAGGAAAAAAGAGAGATGTTATGGAATCTGTCATCCATCATGGAGTCAAATCTATCATCTGTGGATACACTGAAGTGATACACCGTGAACCAGAGTGAGCAGCTTTAAAACAGCAGGAGTCCATATCACTCCTGCTCAGGATCCTGACGCTCCATGGGAGTCAGGCATAATTTATCTAAGGATTACAGTATCTGCTAAAGTGAAAACATTGCTCAAAACCGTGATACAAATGACCTTTTTTAATGATTTACTGCCTCACTCCCTTTTCTCCCTTTATCTTCGCCTGCTCCCGACCGTGTCTGTCTTTCTCTCTTCCTCCCCCTTTTTCATGCTTCTTGAGTAAAGTGCACTCACTTCCCTCTCACCTCCCTCTCATCTGCTTTCACAGAGATCGTATGAATGTTCAGAGCTGGAATGTGTTTTTGTGACCCATATTCTTCAGCAGAAAAGTGTGCGTAAGACGAGCGAAGAGGGCAAAGCTGCTGACTCGCTGCGCTGCGTGCGCTCACACTCTTTCCAAAAACTCTCCTCCGCCCTCCTTCTGCTACTTTCCCTTCCCTTTCTCTCTTCCTCTACCTTTCTCCTTACCTCTATCCTTTTGACCTGCACTTTTCCACCGCCATATTTCTGTCAATTTCCCTGCACAGCAGGAAATCTAATCAAGCAGGGAGAGTCCTAACAGATTGTTGAGGGTGAGAGGTTAGTTGTGGCTGGCACTGGTAAAACTTCACAAGACTGAGTGTGTTTAGAATGGAAGAGGTGTGGATGTGTGTACACTGGACGCTGTGTTTCATTTATCCAAGGAAAGACAGATGACCACAACTGATATTTTTCCAGCACTGGGGAATGTTAAAGGGGCATTCTGTTGTTTTCTTTTTCTTTTTGTTTTAGTTTGGGTCATATTTTCATTGTTTTGGCCATCGGCCAACAGGGAAGAGAGCATGAGCAGTCAGGCGATCAAAAAAGGTGTTAAAAAAGAGAAAAGAAAGGCCAGTGTTAAAATTGTTACCTGTCTATTTAATGAGCCCTTATAACCATCATTTTGAATTTTCTCAGTTTTGATTTCCCTCAGAATAAGTGATTTAGATCAGGGGTTCCCAACTTGTGAGTCAAGACCCTGCCAAAGATAAAGTTGTAAGAATGAAGAAAAAACATTTATCCAACGCTAAGCTTTTTTTCTTGTGAAATACTCAATACTTTTCATGCCTCTAAAATGTTTTCAAATGAAAAGCTGTATTATGTCTTCTGCTGCTCTGGAGAAGCTTTGTCAAGCCTGAGAAAATAACCCTGATGATGTCATAGTGATGTCATCAGGGTCATCTCAGCCTTAGCTTGAGAGAGATTTTTAACAGATGGCCCGCATTGCATTGGAGTTTGAAAAAAATGGGAATTTACCAGGCTGGGAGGGTCTAATTAAAAACACTATCAAGGTGCATTGTGGGAAGTGTAGGACCCGGCGTTTTTGGAGTGTGACCCATACTAGGGACTAAATGTCATCAAAGCGCGACACTAAATCATTTGAGCTTTAACAAGTCAAGATTTTTATTTTACTTTAGGTCCCTTCCCCAAGGGAACCTCAAATAGTAGCTGATGAAAGATAATAAGATATAGGTCTCTATCTGTTTCCATCTTGTACACGTTTCTTTTTAAATGTATGTGTTGCTGTTTTTCATCTCTATCCTCCTCCTCATCCCCATTCAGGCCCTGACAGAGATTCCTCCCCGTCTGTCAGCAAAGCCCCATTAATTGTTCCGACTTACAACTCCTACACACACACACACACACACACACACACACATAAAAACTCCTCTGTCAGCACCTTTGATTAAGGCTTACATGTTTGGGGTCTGACATAGATTTAAAATTCCTAGAAGTACAACTCAAACATGAACTTCAATGGATCTTTCCTAATAAACAAGCCACAGATTGAATGGGAGACATTGTTACATCCTGGTTAAAGTTAAGTCAGTTAAACACTAAAATGATTGTGGTTGGTTGAGTTTATATTGCTTATGACACATTCAATTGTGATTTTTTTTCTCCTTTACAAACTCTAGCCAAACCTGGACTTAGTTAAATTTCCGTATTGCCACATGTAGCATGGGGTTTAAGTGTCAGAGCCTCAGTACTTAGGTTAAACCAAAATCTTCATCTCTGTTGATAATCATGTTCAATCTACGTCTTGTGGTTCTATGTTCAATCTGATCCATCCAGCCGGTCCCGACCAAAACAAAGTGCTCAACCAGACATGCAGTACAGTCAGTGAGGTCAGTTCACTCAGTGTGAAAGGAGGCAGAAACTGTATATCTCCCCCAAGCAGGAGTCACAACATGTGGTAGGTTTAGCGGTAGAAGAAGTATTCAGATCTTTTACTTAGGTGAAAGTAGCAATACTACAGTGTAAAAATATTCTGCAAGTAAAGGTTTTGCATTCAAAATCTTAACTGAGTGAAAGTACAAAAGTACTAGCATCAAAATATACTTAAAGTACCTAAAGTATAAGTACTCATTATGCAGAATAACCCATTTCAGAATGACACACAATACATTATATTAACAGGTTATAATTAATTATGCATTAATGTGTCATTTTGATGTTGCAGCTGGTAAAAGTGGGGTTAATTTTAATGACTTTATATACTGCTGGGTAGCTTAACCTATAATAATATATCATCATTTATTAGTTGATTTATATTTTCTATTAATCATCTAAATCTGCAAAGTAACTAGTATCTAAAGCTATCAAATAAATGCAGTATTTATGAAGTAGCATAAAATGAAAATACTTAAGTATAGTTCCTCAAAACTGTACTTAATTAAAAGTACTTAGCTTACATTCCACCACTGGGTAGGTTAGATGTTTGCGTTGAGTGGGGGAAAATAGGGGGAGAGTAATAAGAGAGGAAGACAGGAAAAGAAAAAGATACGCTCACATGCGTGACCTCTTTTCACTGGCTCTGCTCTCGGCCTCTAATCTGTTCTCCAGACATGACAGATAGACGAAGGAAAAGACAAAAACAGAGAGACGGAGAGAGGAAAAGTTAGACTGGAGGGACACAGAGCCCCCTGAAATTTAAGCTCAGTTGATTACATTTCTGAGGAAGCGTGTGCACATACCGGTTGTATCATCATACCGTATGATCACAGAGACTCATGTCAGGGTTAAGTTAAGTGGGAAAGTTAATTCTTGAACTTGGAAACAGTAGAGTGGCAAAAATTGAATAAAATTAAATAGAAGAACATAAAAATATTAATTCAAGGTGCATTGACAGTGTGTTTTGTGGATATCCAGAGTCAGGAGAACACTGTTTTTGGAGAGAGATGTTGCTTTTGAATTTTTTGAGATGTCATTTTCCAAAGCTGTGAGCACCACAAACTAAACACCATTCACCTCCATTGTATTGAATTGGAGAAAGATTGATATCTCAAAACCTGGATGAGTAAAACCAAAACTATCTGCATAGTTAGATACAAGCAGATGTGTGTTGATTGTTGTAATTTGGGAGAAACACCTCCTTAAAGCAAGACTATGTAACTTGTGTTGAACAGCGGCCACTGTGGCCACATGTGGTATTACAGGACAATGGCACTGAGTGATTCTCTTGAGTCTGTTGCTTTAAAGACATCACCGTGTTTACTTGTGACATGCTGAAATGTGGTGTTACAGGAGCACAAGTACAGATGAGCCTTAAAGTTAGCAAAATTACTCATAATGTCAGTTAGATAGCATTTGGCTAAAGTTTTAGCTGACATTAGCAACCATAAGCTACTGGTCATACCATACCAAGTAAGGCTGTAGCGGCAAAACCCCTGATGTGTATAAGAATTGATGTATTTTATTGAATTCAGCTCATGATTTGTATGTTGTATGATTTATGTTATTGCCTTTTCTTAAAGTTACAGTCTCACTTTAACATTTCCAAGGAAAAAGTTTGGAATTTTAAAGAGCTGAGGGCAAAAAGAAGATGTAAACAGAGATAATCACACAAAGAAAAAAAAAACTGCAGTCTTTGCAAGTTTTAGTGCTTTTCCATTTGGTCAATTTGGACACACAACCAGGTATTTTAGGTGCTGTGACTCACAGAACCAGCAACCTTTCCACTTACAGGTGGCCTCCCTGACCTTCTCCCTGATGAGCCAACATGAATGCTGGTCTACATACAGACATGGAGTTTATATACCGTGGCCATGGCTGGCACCAGATGATGTGTGTGTGTGTGTGTGTGTGGGAAACACCAGACTAATCCTGTGGGACGAGCTGTCTGTCTCGATGTGTAACATGAGTGATGTCAGACGACCGCTGTATTCCCAGTAAAGGCTGGGAAAAGTGTGTGTCCAAGTACAAAAATGTGTGTTTTCTTGTCCGTGTGTGTGTTTCAAGGTGGTGTGGGATTTGAGAATACCTCTCATCAGTCCGTCTGCTGGCTGCAGGGAAATGGCTTTTCACAGTCGGTTGAGTCTAAAGACACAACAAAGGTCCAAACTGAGAACTTGCTGACAGTGGTTTTGGTGTCAACCTATTTGCTCCAGTGTGTGTAGGTATGCCTCAGGGCTCCAGGCCCGTTTCTTGCCAAGAGTTAGTTGAGAAGATCGATACCACTCTCATATATGTCTGGTAAATGTAAGGCTAGCAGCCTGTTAGCTTAGCTTAGCTTAGCGTAAAGACAGGAAACGGGGAAACAACTAGACTGGCTCTCTCTGAAGGTAACGAAAATCAGCCTAATGGCAACTCTACAGCTCTCAAATTAACATGCTGATCTGTTGAATCTGTACGAAAACAGAAGTTGCGGTGTGGTTGCCAGGCAACCAGCGGAGACTTCAGGAAATGATTTTTTCTAGCCAAGAAACAGTCCAACACATGACACCCTGTAAAACCACCATTTGTCATTTTTACACTTGGTTTTGTGTATGTAATACTATACGCGTGTTAATCAATGTGTTTTAAAGGTGTTGGTAGGATTTTGTTACCTTCAGACAGAGCCAAGCTAGCTGTTTCCCCCTGTTTCCAGTCTTTATGCTAAGCTAACCGGCTGCTGGCTGTAGCCGTTATATTTATCAGACAGACATGAGGGTGGCATCAATCTTCTCGTCTAACTCTCTGCAAAAAAGAGGATGAAAAAAAGTCCAACTATTGCTTTAACTTTACAGCACATGGTGCCTAACTTGGACGGTGCTATAGTAGCATAGGCTGTGTATCGGGCCTGCTTGTATTTTGCTCCTAATTGTTGGGTGTGATTTCAGCTTCCTCTGGCGTCTCTCTAGTCTAAAAACCTTGATTGTTTGATTGACAGCCACAGTATTAATCAGTAGAAGGATATTATTTTTAAGTGACTTCAATTAAACTTTTTACAATCCTTGTCCGGTGTGATGGACTCCCTGGAGGCCAGGAGTGAGCTGAGAGCTGGCTTTATCTCCTTCCTACTGCAGCTGCTCTCTTACTTAATTCTGTCTGGCCTCCCGGTAAACATGCAAACCAAGATGTCCCGGTCTCTCCCAGCCCTTTGGCTCACTTAACCCCGACTCATTGTACAGTGTCTCCTTCGTATTTGTCTGTAATTTACATACTTTCTTGGATACGTCTCATTAAGCCAGATTTTTACTCTCAGCGGCACTAACCTTGTCAAAATAAAAGCCAAGTAAATAAAAATGAATTTCTCTCTGTTCTCTACTTCTGTTGTCTCTAACGCTCTTTATTTCGGTGTCCATTGCTTTCGACGTGTCTCGGCTCCAAACCACAAAGCCATATGTCTGTTCTGCTGGGTGTTGAGCTGCAAATCTCCGTCGACGTGGGTGAGTTGAGGTTCCAGCCTTGCTCTTTCCAACTTTCCCAGAGCACACTAAGCTGTATGTTTTTTCCTTGCTGGCAGCGGTGCATAAAAACATCTTGAAAGCTTATTGTTTTATATACACCATACGCACATTGTTTATTTTGTATGTCTGGAACGGAGACAAGGTTGTGACATAGTTTTTAGCTGTAGTTTTTTAAACATATGACTATAAACTGAACTCAAATTGGCACTGTAGCAGCGCACGGATTGGATTTCCAGCCGTCTCCTTCTTTCTTTGTGCACCCCCGTTAGATAGCCAGGACAGGAGCAGGGGTCTCTGTCCAGGGCACCGAGCCAGCAGCTGGATAAACACGACAGAACAGCCGTGGTCTGTGGAGTGAGAGTAGGAGTGATCCTGCGTTTGATTGATGGCTCCTCTGCTAGCGGATCCCTTAATCAGCACGCGGCTGACTCACTCGCCTGCGTAGGACTGACTGTCAGTGTCTTCATTAGCTGCACCCACACTGCCGGGAAAAAAAAGATTGCACATCAACTTGTTTGAATAAGTAACTCAAATGTGTTTTGAGTTTTGAATAATGTTTTGAATAATGTTGGTGCAGTTGCAATTGTTCCAAGCATCACTTTATTACTCTTAGACAAGGCTGGATCACCAACCAAGGGAAGTGGGTTGGTAACTGAAGGCCCAGGGTTTACTGTGTGGTAATTACTTAGTGGTAATTTTAGTGAGGGTTATTTGATTTGTCTGTGGATATGAAGCAGAGGTCCTGCATTTTCACCAACCTTATCGTCAGACAAGAATGTCGATATTGGACGATTCTGCAAAACCCTGGATTACGTTCAGTTACAGTGGGCCAACACTTTTAAAATGCTTGCGTTGCCTGTACATGGCAACTACAGTGTGGTTAAGGCTGGGTAAAGATCATGGTTATGGCACATTAACAATGGTTACACTACTTCCTGCATGGGCATGTATTTCCAAGAATACTTTTACCTAACTTGTCTTGCAGATGATCGCTGTCTCAAAATCTAGTTTAATGCCTTCATTATTTCCACAGCTGGCTGTTAAACCTCAAAACTTTCTTGGTGTCTACCGTTATTTGTCCATTTCAAAATGTAAAGTACCAAAAGTTGCCAAAGTTGAAAAACAGGCTGACGTCAAGAAACTGGTAGGAAAAACTGTCTGGAAATATCAGTACAAAAAGATCTGGCAGATGGCTGCAGTGAGTGGGGACGTATATGTACTAGCAGATTGATTAGGGGGATGAGGGACAGGTGTTCTGGCAGATGATGATCAGGTGGTGACTGGGACAGGGACACACTGAGGGCACTTGGTGGGCAGATGGGGGAATAGCAGCGCTGAAATGACAAGTGAGGTTAGTGAGCAGGAAAACAGGCTGGGAAATAATGTTACGAATCAAATGCAACGGTGACACTCGCTTCATGAAAGAAAATGTTTCTGCAGGAAAAAAATGGTTGAAGTTCATCAGGATAATTCCATTTCAATTCCACTGACAGTAATAAAGTTAACCTGGGACACAGATGGCATCTTCAAACTGTGCCAAACCCCATTCTAAAAGACACAAATCTTCACATTAAAAACCACCTATTTGGCTTCACGTGAATCGCTCCACTGTTACCGTTTTCGCTTTTTCCTCCCAGAACCAGCTCGTCCTTTGCCCTCCCTGGAACGTTGTGAAATATTTCCGTAAGGGTGTAAATTCACTCACTGTTACATAAGTTTCCGCGGCCCGGCCTAAACCATTTGTTCAAGCAGATGTCCTCGTTTGGTTAAACTGGAATAATAATAAAAAGAAGTCAAAATGAATGAATGAAAGTATACTGTGGGTGTGACGTTTTACTAGTTCTTTGATCCTCATTTGGAGTCAGTCTTCAGTGGGCTTTTACAGACACCAGTGTGTGCTTTTATTTTAAAAGCCTCACTTCTTTCGCTTGTATACGAGGCAGACATCCTCCTGAGGTGTGAAAGTCTCAACAGAGGCTCAGGAGTCTTTTCTTTACTAGCAAGACAGAATCCTTGAATCATTACCATTTCAGCAAAGTTTACATGGATGCAATTTGCTTCAGACCACCAACACAAAGAGCTTAAATGCAATTAACCGAGGTTGAAATGTGTCTTGTGGCGCTGGCTCGTCGGATGAGCATTTTCTGCTAATTTTTACAACCTGTTTACAGCAGCACTCCTGTGGAATCCAGCGTTCCTCTGGCTTATCGGTGGCCGACCGGCAGCAGAGGAGTGCAACATTTATAAGATGCTCCGAAAAACGCCAGAAGCTGCCGCATTTGACAGTCAGCCACCTCTGTATTGCACGTGTGTGTGAATATGTTGTCGACACCGCTCCGCGTCTCACAAACCCACATGCCGAAGGCGCCACCTGCGCCCACACACGTTAATATGCTGTTTCCATTCCCTCACCCTGGCATTACTGGGAGTTAGCGGGGAAACAGGACCTCGAAAGGAGCAAGGTAGGAGCCACACATTATGGCGAGAAAGACATACAGGAGAAGTGTGTTATAAGTTAAGGTAACGAGCACCAAGCTTCAATAGAGCAAATTTCCCATGCCATTAAACATGCACTACAGCAGCTACATACATTGTTTATATTAACTAGAACTAATCTCTAGATATTTCCACTCAGGTGCCTGGGTATACATTACACACTTACATACAGTATAATGTTTAGTAGGCATGCAGAGATTTCCTGACATGAAGGGCTGGGGGGGTTGACTGCCTCTGCCCACTGAGTCTCTTGTGCCCATGACCCTCTTAAGCCACATCCTGTGAGACAGGATGTCCACTCTGCACAGGAAATTACCCTGATTGATTGTTCCCTGTTAACAGAGAACGAAGCAGTCGGATTGGAGCTGAAAGGAAGTGGAGGGGTGAAAACGAGGCAATTTGCACAATGGGTGTCAGTGTGTGAGGTGTGTGTTGTACATTACTCGCGGGAATGTTGTGTGTTTGAATCAATGCAAGTACAGTACGTGCTGGAACTGTGCATCCGTGTGCATTTCTACTGCATTTTTGTTGCATTTGTTAATTTAGACATACAGTATCAACTCAAAGTGATCCAGCAGAAATGTATAGCTTCCTATAGGTGGTGCTATAAACTTAAATGGACTCCTGACTCTTATTCACATGAAATGTTGCAAAATTCATCCCTATAATATTAGTGGGACTTCGATATTCTCCAAAACTCAGTCTGATTGTCTCTCACTAGTTTGATGTGGATCAGATGCAGAAAAAAGTAACAAACATGTTCTATTATTAAGATAACGAATGTTGAAGTCTATTTAGCTTTGGCAAACATACGCACTCTCATAGGGCTAGTCCTCTAGTTCTTTATTTGATGGTCCAGTTGGATTCATGTCGGTTACAATTGAATTCAATCTTAAGCACTCATGCAGCATAATCCAGCTCTCTGTTGTCCATCCGTATGCTAAAATGTCACATTTTCACCAGTAACACACTGCTTTTGTGTCACTGCTCATGCCGATCAAGCTCTCGAGGAGGCAAATGTGCCAGTTTGCGTATGTTTGAGCACCTTCCTCCTGCTCTTCCACTGGGCAAAACCAACCTAGCTCAGACGTACAGTCTTTAAACAGTTCACATTTCCTCCACGTGGGATTAAAACACGGGGTCTTGTTTTGTCCCTAATAATTTCCCCCTTTGCCTTGCTGGGCTGGGATGTGTCCAGAACCACTCTGAGAACTGAAAATGATACCGCAGTGACTAATGACTGAAGTTCGCAAGTGTGAGCGCATGTGTGTATGAGTGTGTGTAATCTAATCTGGTCTAATGGGCAGCCTCCCACAGGACAAAGCCAAAACCAGCAGGTGCGTAAAACAGAAAAACAGAAATGTTTATCCCATTAGACCCCGGCGGCTGAGTGACTTTGAATGCACAGAGGAAGCAATTAATGATAAAAAAAGAGGAAGATTTTGTTACACCACTTCATTGTTCTCTCTCTTTCTCTCAGATAGCTTTCCAAGTGCTTGTTTTTAACTTCTTTATCTTTTTTATACTGTCACAGGTCTGGGTGCTAAGACATAATTCATGCAGCTGGAATAGCCGGGTGCAAAGCGACGTCCACACTTCAACACACACACACACACACACACTGAGGTCGAGCTCAGCTTAAGACAAACAAAATGTTGACTTAACCCCAGCCTTCAAACTGCCTGCTGTCTGATCTTGACATTAACCCTAACACTGACATTTGACCTTTAATCTTTACTGTTTGGCTGGAGCTGGCCAGACAGCATCCTAGCCGCGTGACGTGGGTTTCTTTTCAAAGCGTGGGTCGTCTGTTGGCAGGGATGGGTGTTGTTAATAGCAGGAAGCCAATAAGAACAAAGCAGAGTGATTGGACATGGTCTGCTGTCACCTGTCATAAATAATTACCTCAGCGTGGCTTCTTTAAGGGGACAGTTCATCAAAACGTGATGTACATTGTGTGCACACTTTTTCCACATAATTCCACAATACATAATCTTCCTTCTTGGTTAACGACATTAACATAATTATACAGTATGTGTGAGTTGTATGCATGAGTTGTATGTGAATCTGACATCTAGTGGGTGAAGAATATCGACTCTGATTTTGCATATCTCTTGGGACGCCCACACACTGTGGACACAGCATTAATCTTGTGGCCCACATATGTAATAAGTTTGTCCCGCTGCTGTGAGTGCAGTAAAGATGATCTCACTCTTGGTGCATGACTTTGAAACGCCCAGCTCAAAGCCGGCGTTTAAATACCTAGGTGATGTGGAAAATCCTGAGGTGTCAGGACCTTTAAGCTTTCACTTTATTTCCTGACACCAGTTAAATGGGTACAAACCGAAATGTCAACAGAAATGGCTTAACCCAGGATTACCTTCAGGTTGTTGTGATGAACTCAAATGTAAAAGTTAGCAACACTGGACTCACACACTGTTTTAAAGCATTTAAATAAAGCATTGCCAATAAAGTCTTATATATTGATTGTGCTGGGCATTTAAGTGGCTGTTATGGAAGACCACTTCTGCCAGGACAAGAAAAAAAAACAAGTTAGAAATAATAAGTACAAAAATACTCATGGTAAGTCATGATATGTCAAAAATGTTTACTTACTAAATAAAAATATTGAAGTCAAAATGATTAAATACTAAGTCACAAACTATGAGATAAGTAATTAAAAAAATCTTAGAAAAACAAGTCAAAATTATGAGATAGTAAGTTACGATGTAAGTCCAGACTTTTCTTGATATGTCATATTTTAAACCAAAAAGTTCATCATTTTGAATCAGTATCTCATGATCTTGACATAAAAAGTTTGACCAATTATCTTTTTGATTTATTATGTTATTTTTATTTTAATCTTTCCTAACCTTTCCTCCATTTTTCTTGCAGAATTGGGCTTCCATAGTTGTTTATGTGGTAGGGGTCAATAATAATCCAAATAGACCTCAGTTCTCTGCCTTTAGTGCTCAACATTTAGGTATCAACTGTGATAAATGTTTTTGAATTTATATATGCTGCATATCACTGAGAAACTTAAAGAAATATTTAGAAAGATATCTGTAGATTCGACAAAGACGCCAACTTCAACTCATCGTGATGATCTGCAACAAAGCCGTCCTCCATTTTTCCTTTCTCTTCTTTCCTGTTTTATTGCACTTTCTAAGTACTTCCATAAAGTTGCTGTAACAACCTGTGATTTGAGATTTTCGCTCACGTTTTTTTCATTTGTTCTACATTTTCCTTTCTAGGAACTTACCGATAGCCTGTGATGTATTACAAAAATAGACCCATCAGTCAGCTTCCCAACTTGTGCTGAAAACATATCCTGGTGTACAATACATATTTCTAATGAAAACTTCAATCTTTCCCAGGGGGTTCTGTGTAAGGAATACTCCACCAACCCCCCTCCAACCAAATACGATGTATAAACGATAGCAGAGGAAGCAAAATACAAACCATGTGCTTACGGTACATATCTTGGTCCACATGAGTTCAAAGGTCACTGTTCAGCCTAATAGAAGACAGACTGGCTCTGTCATCCAATTTATTAGCGATACTATCCAAGCTTAACGGTTGTACCTGCACTGAATGAGCCATCAAACAACCACAAGACAAGAGAACAGGGCTTCATAAGGGCTGTCCAGTGTTGAATTCCTCATACCAAAACACTGTCCTGTAGGTCTTACTGGTAATAAACTGTTAGAGAAATAAACCGAAACAAACAGTCACTGTAGAGAATTTTAAATGGCTTGGCACCATCAACTTCAAGATGTATTAGTAATCCATATCCACCAACACACACCCTTTGTTTACTCAAAATGGGCTGTTCACCCTTTGCTTTGTTAGCTGGACAGAGGAAGAGATCTGGAGGAAACGTTAGCTAAGAGAGAAATGTTTGGATCAAATGCCTGGAGGCATTTCTACCTTTTGGCTTCAATTTAGAGTTTCATTTCAACATTTGTTTGGAGCAAGAAAGTCTTAGCTAAACTGTCGTCCTCACTCGTTTGGTTTTATCCAACAAACCCCACCAATTAAAAGCAAATTCCTCCCCAGCTCCTCTCTCTGTTCCACTACACACAAACTGATGCCGCGAAACCCTCACCTGCACCACAGGCTCAGAGCATTTCTGAGGTTTATTTCTGACATCCATGGGACATTCCCTGGCAGTGAGAAGCTGGCTCATCTGTGGGGAAATTACACCCAGTGGTTTGTTGTGTTAATAGATCTTGTAGGCCAGTTTCTCGGGGCGCAAACTGTGTGGTCCGTCGTTTCAGCTCCTCTTGTCAGGTGTGGGCTGTGGCGTTATTTGTTAACTTTTCTAACCCCTTCGCGCTCGTGTTTCCTGCAGGAATGTAGCGGGCTCCCTGTGATTTTAATGAAACAGTGAGTTTTAGCCACTATTATTACCACTGATGAGCAATATTCCCATAATGACGATGTAAGTCGTAAAAGAAAAATGCTTTTAATGTTTAATTACTGCCATTAATGACATCAGTCCCTCCCATGTTCCGTGAGATTCTCCAGAGATCATGAACAATTATGTTGTAACTTATTCGACGGAATTTAATATGTGCAAATTACCCTTAATCTACTGCTGCTTATGAATTAATGCACCAGAGCAATGTCAGAGGTGCTAATGTTACCACTCCAGCGCTCATAGAAATAAATTAGATCATTGTTGCCTTTTAAGCAATTGCCAATCAAATTTTATAATATCATAATGGTTCAAGATTGTACAAACCCCACCCTGAGATGAGACTGTTTCCTGAAGCAAGAAAACGCATAGAATCATAGTAATTTTGGTGATCTCCTGACCTTTCATCTAGGTCCACCAGCATCAAAATTTGATTAATTTTATTATTTCATTAAATATCTCCACTTCTACTCCATGGATTAGCACAATATTTGGTACATATATTCATGTTTCCCGCAGAATGAACTGTAATAACTTTGGTGACCCCTTAACTTTTCCTCTAGAACCAATTCACTTTGTACCAATACTTTAGTATACGACCAAATACCTGCAAAACTGACAACAGTCCCTTCAGCCTCAACTGTGCTTTGTGTTTAGTGCTAAATAGCAAATGTTAGCATGCTAACAGGCTAAACTGAGATATATGGTGACTGTGGTAAACATTGCCTGGTAAACATTAGCATGTCAGCCTTTTCATCGTGAGCATGTTAGCATGTCAATGTTAGCATTTAGCTCAAGTATGGCTGTGCAGCCTCACAACCAGACAACCAGAAATAAATTGTTATTATCACCTTTAAAATTAAAGTAAGTATAGTAGTAGTAGTAGCCTAAGTAAATAAGTATCAAATCATGTCAAAAAAACTTATTTTCCACAGTACTCCAAATTGAAACAAAATGAAATTTGTCAGCATGTGAATTTTACATCATGCAGCTTTAAATTTGTTGTTTACCGTGACCTTACCTCACTGTGGGATTGTGATTTAGTAAGAAACATTAGGAGATTTTTTCTTTTTTAATTTTCCATGATTTCAGCTGTAGAATGACTGACAGAAAAAAACAAGCAGGCTGTATTTGGGGCAGATGTTGTGTGAAAATGTTTTGTGTGTGTTTTTTTCATTTCCAGCCCAGGAAACAAGGCTTGTTAACTGAGTTATAGGTCTCACCTCTGGCCACCTCAGAGACATCAGACATACATACCTTCAAGTTCTAGTCAAGAACTTTTAATGCAAGATGGAATTTGAGAGTTTTAAGATAACACTGAAAACTCATCTTTGCACACAATGCAGCTTTTTTCCTTCAGTATAAAGTATGGTGCTGTGGCAAACGTCCCCCAGTTCTTCGTTGGACTCCAGCGGCTCTTGGCGCAGCATAAAGGTAGCTCTGTCAGTCTGGGTTGTTTTTAAGCTACTGCACTATGGCAGTGGTGACATGTTTAACGCCAGAGGACTCTGGAATAAATATCTCTTTTCATGGTGACATGTCAAGCATGACTGAAAAGTCTTTTTTTAGTAAATTACTTTCCTTCACGATGGCCAGAGCAGAGTCTAAACACACTGTTATGTCATTTTGCATATTTTACAGCCAAGTCAGTGTGGTGCAGTTTTTGGACCTTAATATCTACAAAGTTAACTATTGGTACTTGGGGTCTTGTAAGCTTTATGAAGGGATGATTCTCCATGTTTAAATGCTCTGTGGACGTGGCCCACCCCAGTGAATGAGCTGTATAAAAGTGGAAATAGTGTGGCGTAAAAAATCCCGGTGTCAGCGCCAGCAGCTATGACAAACTTATCTTGAAGGTGTTTCCATTTGGCCCTGTGGTGTGACAATTTTAATGTGTGTGTGTGTGTGTGTGATTGTCTGACGGGGTAGGGGGGGGGTCACACGGAAGTACCAGGAGGAGCAATTAGACTTTTATGAGAGGAACTGAATTTCCAGTCGCCACATTATTATCGTAGAACATTTCATGGGAGCAGACCCTCAGAGGACAAAAAAGCTGCTCAATAAGGGAGAGGGACACAAACAGAGAGTAGGAAAGAGCGAGACAGAGCGGTTATACACACAGTGTGTATCCTGCACACAGGAAGAGCCCTCTTATGATTTAATGCCCCCTGTAAATAATCTGAATAAGTAGCCTGTTTACAGGGTCCAGATTGGCCTCCGAGCGGCTGCAAAACTTTTCCACGGTGAGAAACAGACTGCTTGTAAACTACAGCATCATTAACAAGCTAGCCAGCTAACATGGACAGCATTGTTGTCTGTTGGGTGTAGTGTATTTTTATCCTGGCGAAGTGTCCAGCCCTGCAAATAGACTTGCAACCTGTCCAGGGTGTTTCCCTGCCTTTTGCCCAATGCATGCTGGGATACGGCTGCCCTGAATAGGAACAAGTAGTAAAGAAACTGGATGAATGAGGCATGGATGGAAAGTGTTTACTGGGGCTGATGTTGATAATCCTTCCAGGAAGAAATTACTCCTCAGTTGATCTACAGATACATTTCCTGCAACAGGAAGAGCGCCATAAAAGTGTGCAGTGCGTGAGCCTGGTGTGTTCCACAATGAGACATTTAATAAAACTCTCAATAAAACATAAAGCCATAAAAATATGACATTTTAGAAGAGGTAATCATGTGAGATGTTTCAATATTGACTGATGAAACAGCATCTACCAACAAGTTTCATGCCTGAACAACAAAATAGGGTGTTTGTAATTCCCCTCCACAATGACCCATATGACTTCGGACCATGACAGTTCAGCCTTGGCCTTTGGAACAATATATGTAGCAAAATAAGCTTTTAACTGCATCTCTGAATCTCCACTCAGCGACTGGAGCTGGCTACGGATAAGTTATCACCTGACCTGAGTGTGGAACTTTGGTCGCCTTATAACAAATGGTCATATGTTACACCTTGTTCAGTTCAAGCACTGTCTTTGGATGTGAATGGCCATATGATGATGATAACCTGAAACAAATGATTAATGATTCATCTGTTTTCTAATCTGCCACCTTTCTGGTTAAGGTAAGGGAAAGATGGTGGTCACGGTTGAAAAAAGAAACATAAAGTAGTCCCAAGTACAGTAAAGTTCCACTTGCAAACATTTTTCAAAGCTTGGAAACGTATCACAAGTAGTCCTCATGAGGCAATGGAGTTTTCTCAGTTGTCATGGAGATTGATCTGTTGCCACGGAGCTCAGTAGCTGTTACGATTTCATCCATTGTGTTTTTAGGACTTCTCATCCTTGTTGGCTTAAAGTCCAGCGTCAGAGTTGAACTCCAGCTAGAGGTCGTGTTCCCCTGTTGTGAATACTGTTTGAATGTGAGCTACAGATATACCGTATTATAGTGACACAGAACTAGATGTTTTCTTTCTCTGTGTGAAGTATTTAAACACATAAAGTATCACATGAGCCATGTTCAAACACCTTCTTGTTTTTCTTTTCTGTCTCTGACAAATCCGAATACTGATCCGAGGCCAGCCAACGGGCTAACGCTCAGATCTGTGTGTGTCATCAGTGGGAGACATCTGCTGAGCACACAGAAAAAGCAGCAGCGGGAGCAGAGTTGAGTGTTACAGCAGCAGAAGCTTTTCAGCACCGGAGACGGGGCTTTCAGCCGACTCAGGCCTTACTGTGAGCTTGTGTTTTCATGATTATGATCTTAAGCTGCGTCCATAAACATACCTCCCCAAAGTGTTTTCCCTCCTGCGCCTGGAACCACTTTCATCTTTGTTTTATCTGCTTTCCTCTTTTTTAACTCTCTTTTTCTCTTCCTCTGCAGGGTGGCAAGTGTTTGCAGTAAACACATTCAAACACACAAAATAAAACATACCATAACATAAAACAAACACAAGATATGATTTGAACCAGCTATACTAACACTGTCTCCTAGAAATTAAGTTTACATACTAAATTGTTTTCTCAATTACGTTGTGATGAGAAGTGGCACCCTGGACACACTGGACTTGTAGGGGGGTGGGTTCGCTTCAGGTGACAAAAGCACTTTGGTGAAGGTTGAGGAAAGATTGTGGTTTCAGTTAAATGTTAATAAACACATTATGTCTCAAGTCACTGTAGATTTTTCTGCATTAAACCAGACACAAACTTTCCCTAATCTTAACAAAGATTGGATATTTTGGTGAAAAACAAATGAAATACGTTGTCAGTGAACATTTTACTGATACATTCAGGACTACTTGCCAGATACGTTGGTTAACAACATTTCCTCATTAGGTTAATAGAAAACATAATCTGGCTGATATGTATTTGACAAAACATTGTGCTATCAAAAGCCTTGGGCAGATATACAAACAGACTTTTTGACACATTTTTTCCTTCACTTTGTGCTGTGTAACTTGAAGGTGCTGTACTTGTTGCAAACAGATGTCATTTACTATAAACTGTTGTGGTCAGTGTCTTCTTCCAGCTGGAAACACAACGTTTGGGTGGATGGGGAAATAAAACTCGGGTCAAAATCAGTTCAAACCAAACCAATCTGCTACTTTTTTGCAGAGATGTTTTTACCGAAAACCACGAAGCTTACGCATAAATGAGAACAGAAACCAGAGGGTTAACTGGCCATTGCTGGCTCTACTTGTTTCTCATGAAAATCACTAACTGGAACTGCAATATTTGCAGTGGTACGTGTAGAACCAGAATCAGAGGTTAAGTGGCAACTAGTGTAACTTTTGCTCCAATGCTCTGAGGACAGAAATATATATGTATTTTAATATATATATATTTTATATTTCATCAACACTCACACAAACATTCAGCATAGGACATCTATTGTTTTCTATGCCGAGCTCCACTGCAGAGGGAGGTTGATTCTCCAGAGTAGTGTAAGTGTAAAATGTGAGTAAACTCACAAGGAGAGTGAAGTGAAGAGGGTTAGATGATGTCATTTCCTCACCAGAGTGAAAACATGTCACACTCAACCCGCAGCTGTGCAGAAAGGGGACTATTTACAGTAAACCTCCACAAAATGACTGTAGCTGCTAACTCCAAGCACTACGTCTCTCCACCGCATGTTGAATATTCTCTTTGAACTGTGACCTTTCTGTCCTCAAACGTCTACATCTAAGCTGTGTTTGCTACCACCATGACCTCAAGTTACGACAACACTCAAGATTCATACTCTTGTTTATTTTTTGTTCAAGTGCTGCCATAACCAAAGTAAACAGCACACTGCGTCTTCTGTAGCTCTCAGGCTGCAGACCAGCGGCCCTCGGCCTCTCCGGGGGGTTGAGACTCTCATCCAGTTTTGTTTCGCCAGGCGCGAAGACAAGACGCAAGGCGAGATGCTTTTGGGAAACCCAGACCCGGAGCAGACCACCGCAGGCTGTGAACCGAGGCCAAGGCCAGATCCCGGGCTGCCAGATGTGGGGGTGTGGATCAGCGGCTGTGGCCATGCCTGTGGCTGGCTGCACTAGCTGACCTGGACCCATACGTGTGTGTGTGTGTGTGTGTGTGTGTGTGTATACCTATAACGACATGCGCAGTCTTTTTTCTTGCATTGTGTAGAGAGAGAGGAGGCAGCTGCTGATTAATGTGCTTTCAAAGGTGCACACACACACACACAGTATGGCACAAGAAAGTCTTGGTGGATGAGAAAATGTTTTTAAAGCATATGGCGGAGCATGCACATGAAGTGTATATGTGTGTGTCTGTGTAAGTCTAGCAGCTCCCCCTTGGACTGCCAGACAGTGTTATTGCAGCTGCGACCAGACCTCCTCCTCCTCTTCCTCCCCTGACTCACACTTCAGGTGCTTTCCAGCCTCGGCTCTCCTCCTTTTACTTCCTCCTCTCTTCTTCTTCTTCTCCTCCTCCTCTTCCCATCCCCCCATCCTCCCTCTTCTCTTTTTTTTTTCCTAATTTAGTTTTCTCAGACTGTCCACCGCTGTTCTACCCACATTCTTTGAATTCACGCCAACAAGAGAATGACTGACAATCCCACTTGGCTAGACGGGCTACTGACTCCCTCATTAACCCCCCGCTCCCGTTGGTCGTTGCCATGACGACGGTCAGATTGAGTGGGCTCACCTACTTCCTGCTTGCTAAGCCAAACAGTAATTTGAGGGTGTGTTTTGTAGGTATGACCTTGAGTGCATGCATGGGTGTGTGTGCATGCATGGTCACATTTGTCTCTAAGGTATGTTTTCTGTGAATAAACTCTGGCAAGCTAAATTAAAGCTAACCATCTTTTAGCTATTACGATGCTTTCACAGCGTAAGTAACATTTTGTACTATCTGAGCAGTGATATGGAAAGCTGCTTTTCCACTGTTTTAACCGAACAACACATTCCTGCTTGCTACAGCGCCATTTTTCTGAAGTACCGATTAATTATGCTTTTTTTATGCAAATAAATACCCATGGAAGAAAAGTAGACCTGATAAGGAATTCTTTAGCACTTTAGCACTTGTTATGGAAAACCCCTTGGAAGTAGTCTATTTTGAGCCTAAAGCCCTTAGTGTCATTTCGTAATATACCCCTTATTTAACCCTTAATTAACCAGGAATGTTGACAAAGTGCATGCCTTTGAGAGAAAGCCCATATATAGAAGCCAGTGTTTTCTGCCAAAAGGCCAAAACTAGGATTAACTCAAGCCTCGTTTCAATCAGGAACGGTCGAGATAAGAGCGCTGTCTGAAAGACAGAGTGCATATGAAAAACAGGTTTTGTGTTTTTCCCAAGAAAGTTATAAAGAGCTCAATAAAACAGTAAGACATGGCAGGTCTGGTTTTATTTGATCTTTTAGCCGGGATGATGAACCAGGCCAGGATAGCATCTAATCTTGTGCAGAAAGTTTCCCTGTCCTGTAGTAGAGGTGCAACCCTTTCGCCAGACAGAACATTGAGATCGGACAGAGTTTCTGATCCAACGCACTTGTCTATAAGACTTTCTCGAACTTTGCAATAACGGCCAAATAAAACAAAAAGTGAGCATTAAATGTTGGTCTGTAACGGGGCATGAACCTGTCTGCACGGGGGTTGGTAACAGTACACACACATCCACCACTCCAATGATCCACCTTGCTGCTTAAAGGGCACTCTACTTTCTGCATTGCTGAATTGTCCAACATGAACATAATTCCTGTGGAGACTGGGCAGAGACGTGTTAAATGGTTCACTTTGTTCCTAATGACTGAGACCCAACACAGGACCCGAGTAGGGCTGGGTCCAAATTATATTCAGTCCAGTTAGATTTCTGTTGTACTGCCTGCCAGAAAATGTGTTGTATATTTGAGGATGTGAACTCTAAAGAGCAAGAAAACAGCATTTTGGATTCAGATCTGTTAATCCCTGTATACTTCCAAAATATTGCAACATGTTGCATCAGGGTTGGGTCTCTTTTTAAAAAAGAAAAGAAATGTATGCAAGTTAGCCTCAAGTAAGTTTTCCTTAGGTCTGTTTCAGATCAGGTCCAAAAGTTAGGACATCTGTTGTGTAGTTGAGATACAGCGTTCTGTTAAAACCAGCAGAAAACAGGGAGATGGTCAGTGTTAAGAGGTGGAGAGGGAGATGGAGGTGAAGCTTTCTGCTCAGCTGAGGGTGCATTATCGTTCCAGTCACCCTGAATCATAGCAACACTTCTACTGGCTGTCACATAAAGAAAACTTCCAAAGCGCACATTTTTTCCAGCCACTCACAAGCCCACAACATGTCTGACCTCTAGCCTGCCAAAGACCACATGACACTGATTGACAAAACCAGAGGAATTTGAAAACTGCCATTTTCAAAAGCAAAAAGCTGCTGTGTGATGAAAAATTCATCGCATGCTTCCCCTGCATTCCTGGCAGGGGCGGAAAGCATCCAAAGTGGGATGAAATGCAGAGGGCACTGCAATCACACAAAGCTGCCCAACCCAGTCTGACAGCGCACGTCCATGTGGGCACGCTCATACACACACATGCAATTAGTTTCATTCCCATTTCAAGACATTAATTTTTTCAGGCTAAAAACACATTCTTCTTTAAACACGTAAACAAATACCTTTTCATGGGAGTTTTTGCTTTAATAATGAAATTACTGAAAACAACGCCAACACCAAAATTCCATAAAACCCTATTATGTGGATCATATAAAGAAAAACAGTCTTGAAACAAATTCTTGAAACAAGATTTGTACTGGAACTAAGTGCAGTTATCTCACCCCATTATTATTTTTTCACATGCTTTAATAAAACAAGTTCTGAACACAGAATATTAGATTAGGTGACTTGTTAAGATGTCGGGTTCAGTGTGTCTCTCTTTTTCCATCCAGCCTTTCCATTCACTCTGCAGCAGTTACAGGCCAGATTCCCAGGCTCTCTCTCCAGCCCTCAGGCTGTTTTTCCAGGCTTGGATGGGCCCATTAAAGCCCTTGACCTGGGTTCTGGTGGTGAGGCTGACCTGCTGGTGACCAGAGCCGGTGGTGAGGAGCTCCAGGGAGGCCTAGCTCTGCGTTTACCCTGCTTGGGTGGGGCTCAGCTGGGGAGGAAGCGAATGATGGGTGGGTGGGGGGTGGTGGATTTTGCCAAGTGTCTTGCAAAAAAAGCATCCGAAATGTCAAGTTTTCAGAAACTGGGGGCTATGGGGAATTGTGGTGAGTACTTAGACCATCATCATGAACAGGCTGCTTCAGGTTCAGGCATCCACCCTGATGAAGTGTCCTTCAACATACTGAATTCTTATTGGCCCCATGACTATTATCTATTTATTTAAGTGAAACCCTATCACCAGACAGAGCATTCTGAAAAAACCTCTGATTGCATTCAATGAGAATGCTTTTGAGCATTCAGCTAAAACATTTTTTAATTATTTATTTCTACATAGCAACAACAGTGTGTTTACTGTATTATTAAGGTATGTTTAAAGGAGCACTCCACCAATTTTACACCTGGAGGTCAGTTTAATAGTCCTGATGAGCACTACTCAGCCTGTGAAAACAGTTGTACAATGTCTTGAAACAAGACTAGGTCAAAACCTAGTATATGGCTGGACTGTGTATGGTCAATGTGCTCTATTGTGGCCAGATTGTTACAGGCATTGTCAGTGGTCGTGTCTATAATGTGAATTCCTGGATATTAAATGTTCATCTGCAATTTTCTGTAGTGGTCCAAGTAATATTTGCTCTTAAAGTGTACTGAGGTAGCATATCACATGACATGGTTAAGCTCTGTTTGAATACATTTTTTTTTATAAATGCTGTTGCAAGAACAAAACTTTCCACTCATATCTTAAGAGCTACTTGCAGGATGTCTCTACTTTTTCTTACTCACTGTGTTGAGTGTCCTGTCCCTCACTCTCTGCACAGCTGATTTCTTGTTTCTCTCCTACTTTGCTCTGTGCTGGACTATTACCGTCTGTAAACATCTTCTCCGCTTCTCATGGTGAATATCAGGTATCGTCTCTGTGCCATCTGTGCGCATATGTTGCACTGTGACGCATTGACGGAGTGACTGGTTATTGTTTCACATGAAGTGGGTGTGCGTTTGTTTGTGCGATTCTCAAGTCATGATTTGAAATATATATTCATTCTTTTGATCAGCTACTTCAATGGAGTGTGTGACTACAAGCTGTAAAACAGGAATAACAGTGGTAGTACGAGGTAGTGTAATGTTTGTCAGCCACGTTAACTACACACTGCTGGGTCGACGGTGTTGTATACGACATCCTAAATATCTCCAGGACGCTGCAGCCAGAGACCAGAGAGCATACCGTTACCATTGTGCCATTACAACTAGGCCTCTGGTGCGATCGTATCCCTTTCAGAAGCTTTGTAATCCAGCCTTGAACTGCAGTCTTTTTGGAGACTTTGTAAAATAAATCCAGAATGATAAATCCAACACTGAATGTCTGCTGTGATTATTTATCAATTTTTTCATCTTGAAAACAGCTGTTGTTGTTGTTAGCCGTCCATTAGCAATCCCATGATGCCTTGAGTTGAGTCTGTCGACCAATCAGAGGCACTCACTCACTCACTCACTCACTCAGTGACAGACTTTTGGGTTTGTAGGGCTGGCCCTCTGTGGTCCAGCCTAAAATAACCCTGATGATGTCATGGTGATGTCATCAAGGTTATTCCATCAGGGCTTGTAGATAACAAATTTATGACTGTGTTACAAACTGGGGGCATGGAGTTTGAAAGATGTGGACATTTACCAGGCAGAGATGCTGTAACAAAAAGACGCTATAGAATTGCATTATGGGAAATGTATGATCCAGTGTTTTTGGAGCTTGTCATATACTAGCGACAAAAAGTCAGGATCTCCACCTCTACTGCTTCAATTTTGACTGTGTCACTGTGTTAATTGTTCTTTTATTTCTTGGTATTTATATCACAAAGTCTCTCTCTTTTTCTCTTTATACACTTAGTGGTGTATACATACATTTATCCAATCAAACCATAATATAAAACCATATTTGACCGTTAGCTTGTGGGTCAGAGTAGCTTACAGAGCAATGGGTTTGTGTTTGGATACCACTTGGCAAAAACTCTGTTCTTTTCCAGAAAAGCATGGTGACAGTCTAAGTTATTCATGTCTTCACTTTTGAGATGGCCCATATATTCCATTTCACTACAAATCATGTCACATTATAGAAGCTAAATGTGCTCTTACTGCTGTTTCACATTGACTTTAAGGTTAAGTATCTACAACACTTGGTTAAAGTTAGAAAACGATCATGGTCACAGTTTTTGAAAAAGCCAACACTAACTCTGCAACAGAAGGCAAACTCTCCTCTCTGCCATCAAAATGATGCTCATGCACCACCCCGACCTCCACACAAGGCACACAAAGGGCACGCCACTTTCTGCATTGACAGTGAACGTGGGCAACTGGCCCGAGCCATTAATAGAAAATTGAGATACTGTATCCAAAATTCATTTCAATTCCGATTTCTGACGATTTTCATGTTTCGTGCAGACTCGGTTTCATTGTAGCTAGTTTACATCACCAGAAAAGGGAGAAGGCAGACAGACATACCACCTATTTCTGGGACCATGGATACAGAATCATAATTTTGGACAGCAAAATATACTGAATATGACATTTACAGGAATATGATACTGAGAATAGATAAATACAGCCAACAATACAAGGCACAACTGGAGAAAAATCTCCACTGGACAACAACAACTTATTTTGACGTGGTCTGCTGTCAAGTGCCCAGTTAAAGTTGGCCTAAAACATTCAAACGATAACAGAGAAATAAGCGCGGGCCAAACAGCTGAGAGTGTGTTCCACGGCTGTGCAGCCAAGTCACACTCCGGTGGACAGCATGTGACGGAAAGTTTGTTTGAGGAACAGCCGTTTCTGTTCAGCACATCTGGAGGGCTCTACACACACACTCAGACACACACGCCTCTCTTGTGACAGTTGGTGAGATATTGAGTTGGATCATGTTTATATGGCTCAGTCAATCAGCCTTGAACATAAAAGTGTCAAATAGGCACGAGCCATTCTTCCATTCCCTCAGAAAAAGCTCCACGAGTTTATACATCTTCTTGTGTCATATGCAAAAGAATGCCATTGGCTCAGGATGTGTTGAGGTAACAACTAATATCTTTAAGCCACATTGGTTTATTCCACTTTAGTCCGCTGCCTGGGCTGTTTGTTTGTGGTTTTGGCACATGATTTAGAGGAGGACGAGTGCAGAGAAACCAAAAAACACACAAAAGGAAAGCAGAGTCAGAAAAAGAAGCTCTATTTCTCCTCCATCTCCTCTTCTTATCTCTGCCACCCTTTCCCTCAGGTGAAAATCCAGCCGAGATCCAAAATACCACCCTTTGGAACCTTCTCAAATGTATTTTCCTGGTATAAAGAAAGGCAATTGAGTTTGACCTTTGACCTTCTAGGTCTACTAAAAAGTAGTCCACCATGGCTGGTTCATCTGTTCTGGTGTGCAGACAGTAAATCTCCAGTCCAACTTAAACTATCTGGATTAGCAAACAAATACAGGAAGTATATTCCACAAGGGTTTAAACTGACTGTGTGCACAGCCTTGCCTGTCAGACTAGAATCTGGAAAAGCCTTGTTCATGCTAACACACAGCGGGATTTTCATTCAGGTTTCACAGCCCACTAACTGCAGGATAAACACATACTGACTGACACATGCTGCTAAATGTACTTTTACTTCCAGTGTGTGTGTGTGTGTGTGCAAAACTGCGTACAAGTATTTGAATGTCTTGATGAGCATGCATCCGGTCCCATATCCGGTCCCATGGTGTATTGGTAGATGCACTCAAGCTGGTTTAGAGTTCATATCATTTTCATATATATCATTTCATGGTTAATATTGATATTTCATGGCCAGTGTGATAAACAGTTGTGTGACCAATTGAAGTAAGATCCAACATAAGGTGTCTTAGTAAAGTGTTTGATTTGCATGTTTTTACTCTTGTCAGCTGAGTGTATGGAAGTATGCTTCTTTTGATACGTATCCTGACTACCGTGAATACATTATTGCTACTATGGATACACAGTATTTATATGAATATACTGTATATAAAATGCAGATATTTAGTCCTATGGTGTATCCACAGTAGCCATATGTAACCTGAAAGAGATTTGTTCATTTTCAGGTACTGTACAGTCTTTCATTTCAGACAAAACTGCAAATCAAAAATCGCACAGCATTGAAACTAATTTGTAAAGCAGCTCCTTTAAAGTGAAGCTATGTAACTTGTGCTCAACAGCAAAACAAGTGACAATTACAGGATAATGATACAAGTAGAGAAGGGTCAATAAGCGGGCTAAACAATGTTAGCCACACAGCAGTATCTATCCAAAGTTTGCTAACATTAGCCACCATAAGCTAGTGGTCATACCAGACCAAGTAAGACTGTAGCAGCAAAACTCCCGAGTGTATTGAATTGAGAAAGGGTTCATTTTATGTCTTGTGAATTCAACTTTTCCTTTGTAGGAGGAAGAATGTGTTATTCCCTCTTTTAGAAGTTTCACAGACTTGCTTCAAGTGAGTTTGACAGTTTGAAGGTTTTTGCTGGCAGCCAGCTGCCAAACTGCACCAGTGAAACCAAATAAACAAATGTTTTGGACTTTCAACTCCAAAGAGCTGTCTTCCAAAGAAAAGCTAAACTAATCCACCTTTCCCATCAGCTACAAAATGCCTACAATCAGCCTCATAACGGCACGTTACTGGCTCCTTCACATAACCACTTCCTTATGTTTCAGTCTGGAGCTGATCCTGTGGCTTCATGGATCATTTCATGTATGGTACAATGTTAAAGATAAACTGTATATGAGGAGCCTTGTATAAACAGAGACGCATGCGCCACACACACACACACACTAAGAAACACTCAAAATGGTTACATATGGAAGTTCATCCACTTCTCTTTTATAGCTTTAAGGCACAGCAGAATTTAATAAAAACAACTGATATGAATACAAGCAATGAAAGTAGCTCATTTCATGGACTGGCTGATAAAGACATGACATTCAATTAGAATTTGTTGAAAGGGAACAGAGGTCAGTTCTGACGCACGTGGATACACAAACACAGAAATGATGTACATACACACCAGGTATTTTTCAAGCTCTTTGTCGGCATCTCTCGACTGTGTTGCTTTAAACTTTTTGGCAAAGCTGCGGTGATTTATGTCCTTTCAAGTGTCAGCTTCCTTTCTTGCCGTGTATGACTGAAACCGGGGGATTATTTGTCCAAAGACTGGACATTGTTTTTTGAAGAGAAGACACTGTATTCTTAAAAGAAGACATTATTTTTCCAAACAGAAAACACTGTACAAAATAAGACAATGTATTTTTAAAGGAAAACTTTCAAAAAGATGAATTTCGTAAAAGAGGACATTACATGGTGGGGGATTTCTTTCATGGAAGATTATGATTCAGGGCAGTCACATTTCCTCCCACATATATTTTTCCCCAGACATGTGCCATTTAGTCAGTGACCACAGGACAATGCAGTCGACCCACAGTCCAGCACAAAAAACAGTTACAATGCGATGCTGTCACATTACAAAACGTACCGTCATGTGGAAAAATGATCCTTTTCCATCAGACCACTGCACTGCCTCTACCGTATCCGAATGGCATCTGATTCCACGTACCTCATGGAAAGTTTTGCTGTAAATGAATACGCTGAACGGTTGGCTGCCGCCAGTGTCGGTTTACTTGCAGATCCACTGCTGGAGCCTCAAATGTTCGGGGGCATTACAGTGTGTCAAGATATATGTGATACTGCACGGCTTAAAGTGGAATGTGTATGTACCTGAGAGGCTCTGTGGTCAACATGCCATAAAAGGCAGATTACAGCAGCAGGATATGATATATATGTATATATACTGTATATAATGGTCTGGGGATTAAAGTCACTTTATGTGTATGTGAATGTTTTTATGGATGCATGTTGAATAGTTTCTTTTTCTTCTTCCTACCATGCAGCCAAATGAAAAGTCCCCATTAAAAGCATTGCCAACTGTGCAATCATCCATTCCCCGGATCCTGCTGGATATCAGATCCCCAGTAGGGTTATAGATCAAAATAAAACCAAAACCCAGACAAACACACACACACACAGCATTGTCCTACTGACCCACTCTGTAGCCTCTGTGTGTGTGTGCAGTCTGGGGAATGTGACGGCGCAGCAGATCCGAGCCGGCAATCCTCATAGCAGACCCGGCTCCAAGCTGCGAGGCCACAGTGAAAGACAGAGGCCAGACTCACACTGCAGGACACTGACCAGGTTTAATCACAGCTCGGGTAACATAAAAAGACACTTGTAATAACCTTGCATCACTTTGTTGTTTTTCTTGGTCGTAGATCTCACGAGGCCACGTGAGCAAGTCCAGCTTGAAAAAAGGTTCCACCTGTGGCGGCATTTTAATCAAATCAAGCCACTTCCTTACAGTTTGGGAAAGTTATTATGAAAAAAATCATGCAGTGTCTCCATAAAGTATAACAGGCATGTGTTTTTCATCAGCTGAGATATATATGCACATGAAGGCATTCCTGCCCTTAAATCCCACGTGTGTTGGTTCAGCAGAGCATTGTGTGAACCAGGTCGGTCTGCTGAGAGATGGCAAATATCAGACATGTTTATTTGCTTACGCGCAGACCAAAACAAATGCCATTTAGTCGACAAAGTGCAGACGCAAGGATTAAAGCACATGGGTTAAGTAGAATGTGTTTGTCTCTTCAGCCTGTTTCTCATTTGCACACACACACACACACTGCCTCTTGCTACAGCTCACATGTGTTTTTGTGATTATGTGGTGCCCCGGGTAGCATATGCGATGGGGCTGTCAGGGTATGGGAATCCACAGGTTGCCGATGATTTCTGGCGCTAGGTTACAACCACAAGCTGTTACAGTCAGGTTGGGAGAAATAAGCGAGGAGGTGTTATAAAATAAGTTAATGTATGAACAGGAAAAGTATCTTATTTAAAATGTGACAGGAGGAGGAATCTTTGGCCCAAAATGATGACAAGGATTGTCATTTTTTGAGATTTTCACGCAAGTAAACGCCCATTTTTATTTGCATAAATCAAAAACAGTGGCTGCCTCAGGCGCTGCATCCCGTTCCCCCCTAATTGACATGTACTTCTCCACCCACACAGGCTGATGATCTGATACAAACACAATCTGCAAACGCTCTGTCCAGAAAACAGCTGGGTTCGGCAACATCAGATCTTTTGCTTCTCTCATTTCTCTGTTATCCTTTGGTATAAAGTGATCGCAGACTGGCTGAGTGGGTAAACACGAACAGCTTACTAACATGACGTAATATGATTTATATTTTATTGAAGTTCAAACTGTTTTCAAATGGTTTACTGTCACCGCTGTCTAAGTCCGCAGACATGCAAACTCACCTAGTGCGTCATGAAAGTAATTATTTGAAAGTTTAGGAAAATCAGATTTGATTCCACGTTGCACCAATTATGATACTGACTGTGCCACCTTAAACAAATTTCACATTGTTTGTCGAAGTGGGGGGTTTCTGCGCCTCACAGAATCCAAGGAGGGATCCGGGAAGTCTTACGTTGCTTCAGTTCATACTGGGTCTGAACTTTCAAGCTGTCTCAAGTTTTTTAGTCTTTGGGCACCTTTTAGGTCACAAGTCCAATGGTCACTCTCCTCTATAGCTCTGTTTTGTTCTCCACCCAATCCTGAGGAAAATATCTGACTCTTAGCTGCTGATTCTGGCCACCAAGTCCAGTCTCTCTTTTTAGCCACTGTTTGGTCTTCAGATTCTGGCTCTTCAGCAGCTAAATGCTCCACTATGTTCACTGAGCAGTCACTAACTTTGCCTGTCTGATATTTGGTGACAGGCAGGTAGCGTACAGTTTATCTGAGCTTTTTTTGCTGAAAACAGCTGCCTGCTGCTGCTTTAAATGGGGTTGACCAGAGCCATGAGACTGAACCAAAACAGTAAAGTTGTGGGCTGTAAAACCAAAACAGTGAGCTGAAGGACGCCAGAATGCTTTGTAGAAACTGCAGAGTCTGGCGTTAGTTATCTGTGGGTTCATCACTATAACCGACCCCTTTTACCTTACACATTATTAATTGAGCCATCGTTAATAAAAAAATGTTTACTAGTGCAGCTTTAAGCAAGCTTCACTCGGTCAAACAAGTTTTTAAGTGACTCTGTAATCGTGTATTTTCTAGGTTTGCAATGTTTCCATTTTAATTGCTGGTATTTACTTCAATAATATATAAAAGCCGTGTAGGTGGGAGAAGGTGAGGCTGTGGCTGTTTACTAGAAAGAGAACAGATACACATCAAACTTGAAAGTATCAGTAAAAAGCATCTATTAGGGTTTTTTTTGTCAGCACTAGCCAAACTGAGAAACCCTGCCTCATCTCACAACAACTGACATTAACAAAAACTTCTGCACAGCAACAGAGAAAGGTGGCGACCTTTGCAGAGAAGAAAAATATTCACATTCACACTCGGCTCTTTTCCGTTTGTTTTACAGCTTCTCAGTAACGGCCGTTGAGAAGAGCTCGGGACGGTTCCAAAACCAATAACCTGGAGTGTCCTCTGAGCTGTCTTTCCACAGAGAGGGAAAGAACGGAACGACAAGACAGGACGTGTCAGTACGGTGAAAACACACACACACACACACACATATACATAACATACATACATCATCATTGGGATTCAATTTATGAGTGTTTACGTGTTCTGTAAGAACTAAGACAAACTACTTGAACCTTGGTCTTGAAAGAGACATATTTTACCCTTTGGCATAAATAGCAAGAAAACACACACACTAGGACGTGGACGCAGATTTATATGCATACACATACAAACACCTAGTGAGTGCACACACACACACACACACATACACACATACACACACACACACACACATAAAAACACCACCCACCAGAGTGTTGCTCATATTTTCCCCTAAGCATACTTTCCATATTTTTTCTGATGACATAAACCAGCTCAAAGGTGTGTGTGTTGTTTTTTTCATACTGACCCATTAGTCTCTCAAATGTCATTACCCACCTTGCTCCCTACACACACACAAGCTTGAAATGTAATCCATTTCACATGTGTAATTACTGACAACACTGCAACAAGAAAACATGGTCCTGTGGTTTATCTTGGTCACGGTGGGACAGCAGGAGTCCTTCTCTGAATTCAGATTAATGTCTTTACTAATCTGTTTCTCCTCAGCTCTGGTAGCACTTTGCGTCCACTTCTTCGGTGATTTAAGAGATTTCATAAGAAGGCGGTAATATTTTTCTCTTTACAAATCTTACAGGAATTTATTCATCCTCGCTGTGCTGGCCAAAGTGTCTTGCAGTCCTACTCACGTCCTGTCCAAGACATCAGTCATCATTGTGGAAAAGCTTTTAGTCACAAAAACACTTCAAGTCAACCTGGAAAAGTAAACAAGGCAATTAGAAGGGAAAAGGGGAAGACAGAATTCCCAGAAAGCTTCGCATCAAAACAGGCTTTGGCCTGGCTCTGACCTGTGAGCAGTCAGACGATGTTTGTCTGGTGTGTATTTGTGGATACGTGTGCTTGTTTTTGTCTATACATGTGCGAGTGAGTCTGCAGGGGAACTTGTGATCTCAGCTGGGGTCATAGAGGGCCGTTTCTCAGCAGGTCCGTACTCCTCACTGTCATCTGGATCACCTGGGCCTCCTGTATCGCAATCTTTAATTCAAGAATTAACATATGCAGATCTTTTAGTGTCCATAAGATTATAACAACATACAGTACATAATATAACATGAGATGAACACGCGGGAATAAGCTTAAATTCAAAAAGCCGCCATTTTAAAGCAAACACTACAGGGGCCCGTGGGACTCAAACCGCAGAGTCCAGACAATAATCTCTGCAAGTAAAATTTCCTCCTCCGTCCCCCGAGTGTTCATACGAAACTTTCTATGGTTAAAAAATCATTTCTTACCTCTCAGTCCGTCACAGCTGCAGCACTTGGACTCCATCCAACTTTGCCCTCACACTTGACAAATTGATATGCCGAAGCCAAATCAAAACAGAAAATCTGGATGTAGGGCACGAATTGAGGTTCCTGTGTGCATCTGATAAATGACTCCCCACAGAAGCGTACCTAGAAACATGCCTGACCACATCAACCACACGCGCGAGTTTCTGCTTTTGCAGCAGTATTTCCCAACTGCGGGGAACATGTGCGAGTACGAGGGCAGTAACACAGATTGAAGCACGCGGCTGATTGGGCATGACTGGCCTGTCGTCTGTAGTAATCACAACCTTCTAGACAAGAGGGATGGATGCATAGAAGGATGGTAAAACTGAAAGACAAAGGATGTCTTATTCTTCTTTAATATCCCCCATGCATTCCCATACCATAATGTATTTTAGCCACAGCCCCCCCGCCCCTCCCCATTCTCTGGCACACTTGGCACTCAAACAGTAAAACAGGATCCTGAGACAGTTTAGCTTCAAACAAGAAAATGTTAAATGATGGCCTGAGAAGTGTGACGAAGGGAGTGTGTGAGAGAAAGAAAGAGCAGGGAGTTTAGATGACACGCTCTCTCTCACACACACACACACACACACACACACGACACAGATGACAGAAACCCTGTGTGACCAAATGTATGGGCTGCTATTCCTATAGAGGGCCGTTTTTGGTGGCATTGTGCCAGATTTTAGATATCATAATTCAAATTTTAGTACAAAAAGCAAACTGAACCAGGTTTCTGAGACCCTGCACCGACAGATGAACTGACTGGCTGACTGTCTGAGCAGCTGCTGCAGGCAGAAAAAGTCCCTTTTTCTCCACCGACCGGACATAAAGTCAGAAACAATATAAAGTAAGCCACCCACTCTTTTGCAAACACACAGACACAATGTATGCATTATGCAGAGACGCACACACACACCGCCAGGGACTCTCCCTGCTCTGACACAATCAGTAAAGCACCTTGTGACCTCCAGCTAAGGTAAAAGCTGTAATTACTGACATTACTGTCATTTGAGCCTTCAACCTTACAGTTCAGAGCCATTTCTCCAAACCCATGCTTTGTCTGCGGTGACAGCCAGAGTCCATCATCCACGTCTGCCTGTCTCCGAGATGGAGAGGGATGATGCCTGAATCACCTTCCGTGACCTTTCTGTCTTCCTTTCTCCATCTTTTCTTCACGTCAAGAATCTTGCTGTCTTTTTTTTTATCTTTGACTTTGAGTAATCCAACTAAAACAGTTGTCAGATTTGACAGCATAATAATGTAGAGTTGTTGTATCAGCTGACAGTAATTTGGGGTTTTGGCCGTGCTCCACGGTCGAGCCCATCAGCAACTGAAAATGTTGTCCCTGAAAAACAGATTTTCATTTACAAATGATGATTGTTTGAACTTTACGTATCACAGCATGCTCTCGATGATTAGCATATATAAAGTAATTCTCTATCCAGTCCACGACTACTGTACAGTACTATGGACTATTGTTTTTAAGTCAACTAATAAATGATGGTATATTATAACAGGTTAAGCTACACGGCAGTATATAAAGTCATTAAAAATTAGCTCCACCTTTACCAGCAGCAACATTAAAGTAATATAATATATATTCTTCTGAAGTGGTCCATTCTGCATAATGAGTACTTTTACTTTTGGTGCTTTAAGTACATTGTAAGAGTTTGAATGCTGGAGCTTTACTTGTAAGTAAGTATTTTTAAACTGTAGTATTTCTACTTTTACTTAAGTAAAGGATCTGAGTATTTTCCTCCACCGCAGAACTTTGGTATTGTATCCTGGAGGACAGAGCAGAAGTGGATTTATGAATTCATAAAACATCCAAATGGAGTAAAATTCACAACCAAGTCTCTGACAGAAAGTTGGAGGCCTGGAATGGATAATCCGTGGTCATTGAGTGAAGTCCCATCCCCCAAGCGCTAGCTGCTCCCATCAGGTCTCGGTGGGTATGCTGACAGATTGACGTGCCAGACGGCCTCTTAGCATGCAGCTGGAAACTCGCTCTCTAACAAGCCGGGGGCAGGAAAACACACCTCCACCACTCTCCTTGCTAAGAGACACACTAGGAGCGCATGGGGCTCTCAGGGCCGGACTCAAAAAGGAGAGCAGTGGTGAAAGATTTGTGGAGGATGAGACATAATATGAGATGAAAAGGTGAAGGGGGAATATGTAACAGCAAGTTAAGAATGAAAGGGAGAAGAGAGATAGGATGTATAGGGATGAAGTCCTGAAAGATGAAGGGAGGAATTTGGGAGGACGTAGGAGCGAGGAGCGTAGTAGTGACGGATATATGTTGGATGAAGTAAAGGGTGACAGAAAAGTGAGAGAAAAGGAGTGTGAATGAGAGCAAAACATTGAGTCTCGCAGGATATTCAAGACAAAGAAGAGAAACTCTCCTGCTCTCAGTCAGGTGTGTGGCCTCGACTCCAATGTGAAAGTGATGGATCTCTTGCTAAGAATGCTGGCCTCCTTCAGTCCGTGTCGCTCCGCGTACATTCACCTGTGTTCTGCCTCGGTCGGGTCACATTTCAACATATTTCACCTTTTTTGGTTCTTCTGCTGCTTGTTTCGTTTGATCCCTGGGAAAATAATTTTTGCTACCCTGCCCTGCCAATCATTTGTACATCGAGGGTTAAGTGCCTTGCCTCAAGGGCACTCAGGTTATCACTTTCTCAGGCTGATTTTTCTGATCCAAGGATTTACATTAGTTGTTTCCAGGCCACATGCCAGCCTCTGTATCCCTCAGCTTAAAAGTTGAAACGGTTGTAACTTACTCTGATTAAGGCCAGATTTCATGTTAAGCTGTTTACAGGAATCTTTGAGTACTCCAGACTGTACCGAGTGTCAAAGCTGCCACAAGTAATCCATTTACTAAAATATTTGTCCTGTACACAGACTAAACAGCCCTAAAAGACGCATCATGAGGCCGTGCGAATATGAACGCGTGACGGCAGATTTTTTTCTCAAAATACTCAACATTATTCTCAAATATTCTGACTTTTTTTCTCGAAATGTCAACTTTTTCTCATACAATTACAACTAAAATTACAACATTTATGACTTTTTTATATATAGTAGTATGTCCATGTTATTCCCAAAATCTCCCATTTTTTCAGAACAGCCCTTGTACTCTGTTATACGTGTAATGCATTAGGAAGAAATGTCTTACTTTATGACAGTAGTTTTTGATAGTTTTAAAGGCTGTGAGTCTTATTAGCTCTGTGCACGAACAGGATTATTTCCACAGAAACATTATTAATGTCAACAGAAGTAAATGCTGCCCAGCTTATGCTTGTCGCATTACAAAACAAATACACATAATTACTATGAAATCAAAGTGGGTGCAACATATTTTTCTGTTTTGTCTAGCTGTTGCACACGTAATCTGCCTCAACTCATAAAGAATGTCCAACCGCCGTCAGCTGTGTTGTAAATAAGTGAATGTATCAGGGCTCAGCATAAAAGAACTTTAGCCCTGGGAAGATCTGGAATAGCCACGTGTTTGCCACATCTTCAACCAAGAACATCAAGCAAATACCTCAGAGAGCATTTTACTCATTTAGTGTCTTTATCAAGTTACAGCAGGCTCTTAAGTTGCAGGCGTTAAAAAAAAAACAGAACTCGAGGAATTCAGCGGCGGACATATTTTTCGACTGTCACGCAGAGAGAAAGGGGGATGATTTGTTTTGACGTTTATTGATAGCCGCCAGGGGTGGGAAAGAGGTGACTCCTGGGCTGTATTTCTGTCAGCGTGCTGGAAAACGTCCGCCCACTGTCTAGTAAAGGTTGTGAGGTCAACTCCTCGTGGATGACTGTGTTTCAGGCTGGATGCAGGGACCTCAGGCAGTTTTTGTGTCACACGCAGGACACGGATTTGTTTGACGTTTTTGTCGTGATGGAGATTCCACAGGGCTCTGGTGAGATTTCGGATCTAATCCTACGATTGATAGTGGGGATCAGTGATGGGAGGACAGACATAACAAGCACAGTGTCAGGAACAAGGGTTTTACCAATGCTCTGTAAAAGTGATTTACATGCAAATTGATGTTCAGGATTTCTTAGCCGGGAGCAGTGACTTCCTGAAGTCTGCGCTGCTCCCCTGGCAACCTCGTAGTGATTTAAATGTTAGTTTAAAATATTTTAAAAATCTGCTTTGCAAATGTTTTATGAAAGGAAAACAAGAACATTTGTTAGATCTCAAGGATACACACAATGCATTCTGGTGAGAAAAACTGAATATGACTGAACTTTGGTTTATATACAAGAAAACTCCACAGGGCTCCTTTAACTGAGCTGATCTCATGTATAAATCCAGAATGGCTGAAGGTTGTTGAAGAAGAGATAAAAAATGTCACACTAACGTCTTAAAGCATCAGTGTCGTTTGAGTTTAATGCCCTTCCTTTACAATCCTAGACAGTTTTCTATTTTGTAGGCCTGTGATGAGGAGGAGGCCAGACGTGGCACCCTACAAAACCCCACTTGGGTGAAATCACCAGCACGCAGACTGATTTCACACTGGTTTATCAGCCAACTAGAGCAATGCCCGGTCTCTGAACTTTGCTCAGTCAGCAGTCGGAGTCGGGATCAAGCCTCAGTCTGGAATAATCCGATATTCATTAACATCGACTAATGGGATGGAAAATACGATGAGTGTGCGGTGAGCCAGAGTGGGAATGTTTATTCTTGAAACCGTAGTGGGCTCCTTTAATTGCAATTTGGGAAATGTTGAAAAGTTTCCTTTTTAGCTGCGCAACTAAAGAAAAGGGTGTAAGAATGAGAACATAAGAGCTCTGGACTCGTGTATTTCTTTCTTCTAACCTCCCACCTGCTCTTACATAGCACACACACACACACACACACACACACACACACATATATACTTCCCTTCCTGGACCCCATGCTCTTTGATCCTGAGCCTGTCTGCTGGTATGACTTGGCACATCTGGCACTGTGCCCCTGCTGCCCTCCGCTGTGTTTTCCCTGCACGAGGAGGGAAGGGATGGGGGGGGGGAATGTTGCGAGAGGAAGGGGAGAGGGTTGTAACTTTGCACCTGCAGCACTTGGGACCTGTCTGGAGGCCAAACTGTCCATCGCAATGCGGGGAATTTACCTGGAAATAGTTCTCTTCACCTCCCATATTTCTCTCTCTGTCTACGTTTCTCTGGAGAGATTAGGCTCACTTCACTCCTCATGTTGGCATTCTGTGTGTGTGTGTCTGACTCACACACACACACACACTCTGTTCGACTTCAAATCCGCCGCCCTCTCTCAGGGCTGCCATAAAACTCCAAAACACTTCAAAGTGGCCTTGCTTCCCAGAGTCCCTTGCTGCTCTGACATCACTTACTGCATGTTTTCACAGCTGCTGCCCTCGGTGCCAACACAGCCCACTCCTCACACTGCTGCTCTCTTCCGCTTCAGTGTGTGTGTGCGGGGAGGGATGTTTATGTCTGAGGGTCATGTCTCGTGGATATGAAGGTGTATTTGTTGGCGCTGCAACAGGTGGACTTCACATGCCAGGGTGTTTTTTACATGCCCTTCACAATAAGATGCGGTTCACCATCTTCCATATAACGTGCAGAGAGTATGAGAGTATGTTTCTTTGTGAATACAGAGCATGAACTTTGGGGAGTCTCTGTCCCAAGAAGCAGAAGTCAGTAGCCTGTGGCGCTACTCTTCCATATTGAGATATACAGTATATTCACTTCTCCCAGGCAACTACTTTTTAATTTCACCTCCCAAAATCTGGGATTGTATGGTGGTTTCACTGATATGCTCCTGACCCCATGTGCACCAAAGTGTGACCTAAGATCCTCAGATGCTGTTTTAGGGCTCAGTCGCAGCAGCATTTAGAACAAAAGAGCAACATTTCAGCCTAAAATCGGATAATTTCAATGCAATAAAAGCAATCAGCGGATTCCCTCTTTGAGGTGAGTAAATTAACGTTCAGCTTTGGTGAACGGAGCAACTGCAAACCGCCTTGACAGTGCTGGCCTTTGGGGGAACAGAGAGAACCAGAGAGTCCTAAATGGAGATAGCTATCATATTAGCTTTGTCACATCATAGAACCACCAACAGAGCTTTCCTCTTCGTATTAATTTTGCCACAAAAGAAACCAGGTAGAAACAACAGCAGCCTCTACTTGACCTGCTTTAATGACAAGACCAAGTTCGGGAGGACACAAATGGATTTTGCTGTGCCACGTTCTAGACTTACTAATTGTGCCCTGGTCCAGATTGGTGCCCAAAGGCAACTGTTGGGAGCCTCAAATCTCTGGAATAGTCTGGCGGCTCTGGCGCCGGACTTCGCAAACTCATGAGCACACCCGCAAACTTCTTCAGTTATGTCATAGAGGCTGCCGTGCAGACCTTATGCGTGCCTCTCAAAATTCCTTGTTGATGATTGGCTCGTTGGTCTGTTATTTCTCTGTAATGGGGCTAAAAGTGGTGTCTCACTGGACAGTTTCCCTTTCTTTTTACCTCCTTGTGTTCTTCTTGCTATCATTAGTAATTTGTCAAATGTCTTAAAATGTAAGACGACAACTGTAACTAACTACCAAACTTTTCAACACTCGGGACAAAGCTGTGAAAAACTCGAAATGACTGATATGCTGTGCACGCACTTGGCCAGCACCATGGCAACCAAGAGGGAATCTTACTCATCCTCCTCTGCTCCCTCCCTGATGTCTGATGTCAGCTTTTGGGTCGTCCTGCCCTGGCATGGCGGGGGGATTCCCATTATGTCACTGGTCCCCTGGGAGGGGAAGGAGGGAGAGACACTGTCGTCACCCGGTTCCCCAACAGATAATGGACACCCAGAGCCGGCTGTCACACGGGAGACGGTGGCATGACTTACTGAGGAACGGTTGTCAGTTTGGCTCCTTACATCACTACTGCGGACCGCTCCAATACTTCAAGGCTACGTCACCGTGGTGAACTGTGAGACGGTTATGAGACACGGCATTATGCCCAAGCCCTGAGGGGTGCACTCAGTGGAGTGGCGTCTCTTGACAGTCGTCACAATGCACAATGATGAGCTTTCATCACTCTTTGGGCCATTGTAGGCGAGAAACAAGAAGTGATACTATGAGACTTTCTCTTTGGGTTGCTGTGACCAGAATGAGGCAGCGGTCAGTAATATCACATGATGTGTTGTAGATGATGAGCGAGGTCAAAAATGAGGGACCAAAGGAAGTGGACATATGTCATTCTTTGTTCCCTTTGTCCCTGTCTTCCTCACACCTCCACTACTGTATGTCTATATGTTAAGAGCTCCCCCTACAGGCCAGTCATGGAACAACATCACTTTTGTCTTAGATAACGTGGTAAACATGTTTTAATTAAGCTTTTTTGAACAGTGCTGTCTTCTGCATGGGCATGGTGGAGAAAATAAAATAAGGTTGCTTGCTCCTGTCACACACCTCTGAAGACTGACTGAACCAGGCAGAGGTGCGATATTCAGTGAGAAAGCTTTGGTGTCAGGTGAAAAGAAATATTTGGAATCAGCAGGCAGTTTGTTAGTGTGGACTGAAAATACTGCAGGCTAACTGAATCCTGCTCTATTCTAGCTGGTGTGCACTCGCACGCAAAACAGTGGAAAATGCACACCAAAGTCTGGAAGTCTGTCAGTAGGCCAGTGAGGCAACGGTCACAGGAAGTCCAATGAGTTCACTCACATGTGAAGTTAAACCTCTCTTTCTCTTGTGTTTGCATGACTCTACAAAGAGATTAAGAATCCCTGTTTGAGCCCCAGAAATGATTTCTTCACTTCCTCTCCTCTTCAATCTTCTTCTTCGCCTTTCTTCCCCCCCCTCCTCTGCCCCTGATGAGTCCAAGACAACAGTTTTGCTAGTGCGATCATGATGCAAAAGCACTCAATGAACCCATTCATTCCTCAAATAAATCACACTAAGAGCCTGTGTGTGTCACAAACCGCGTACTTGTCACATAGCGCAGCTGCCGGCAGATCCTGGAGGATCTATTTTGTGGGGAGCTTGTTAGCTTTGTCTGATGCTAGGCTCATCGGCAGGCTTAGTCACCCACTTAACCATATTTACACAGCGTTTCATGTGGCATACGTCTAAGAATGTGCTTGGCTTGCCAGATGCACGAGGGACCACCCTTTCATGTGATAAAAGCGCATAAAATAAATAAACAAGATGCATAAAGACGTAGCTTTACACTTTTGTCATCAGTTTGTCTTCCTGGCATTTCACTTTCAGAGATTTTGAACTGACAAACAGTGAAATAAGTCCATGATACTGCTGCTTTCATTGCTTATCGTTTGTGAAAACCAGACTACACTTGCATTGTGCATCTTTTTGCCTTTATTCAAAGTTTAATCCAATTTAAAAGACAAGGATCCGCCTGTATGTGTTGGGAGCAGCCAGTGAGTGATTGGTGAATGCAGTGTTAGTGTTCTGCAGTGTTTGTGTTTGCCACATGAGAATTTATGTCTGTAAGAAGAAACATGAGAAACTGGGCTGGAAATGGAATCTGCTGCCAAGACGTCCTCATGTGGCTCAAACAGCAGGTCACACCAGGACAGAAACAGGCAGATGCTTTGTGTGCTAATTTGTTTTGTTGTCTAATTGTTGCTAAAGAAACACGTTACTTACTGGAAAGATAAATAATGTGTAATTCACATCTGTTAAAGACGCTTTCAAGGCGGTGCATTGGGTTCCATTTGACCTTGTGACTTCTTTGGTTGAATCTGCATCAAATGGAGGAAAAAATACCACTTAAAAGGAGTGCGGGGCTTCCAGACAGTCAAGTTCAGAGCATAAGCAGACATCTCCGAAGATAAGAGGAGAGGAAGGGGCGCCGATAAGAGAACAGAGGAGTTCACACAGGAAGCCTCTCTGGCTTCAGGAGGATGGACGGAAGGAAGGAAGGTCTCAGAGTTAGCCAGGCTGAGAATGACCAGGAATGATAGAAATGATAGGAATTACAGAGAGGGAATTAACCCCAAAAAAAGAAAACTGGCACTTATAGGAAAACTCAAGGGTGCAATCAAGTTAGATTAAACGTTGAATTTATAATTATAGGCCAGTGAATGTTGTTGAAGAAAAGCAGCCCTCCCTCTGACAGTCAGAAAACTTGCAACAGGGTCAGCATGAAAAATGAAAGCAACCCTCTTGATTGCAATGGCAGTCGCTTTAAACAGAGAGGAAGGTGACAGCTGGAGCTGCTTAGCGCTGGCTCAAATCATTAGGTTGACTCATGTCAGGCCTGTTTGATGTCTGCTGCGTTGTATGCACTATAAATTGAATTCCCTCATGCGGCTGCGTGTGTGGCCTGAACTCCACAAACTGTGAACATCCTAAAAGCAAAGGTTTAGATGTTCATGTACCACCTAATAATGCTCACTTTATGCTGTATTTAATGAAACTGATTTCCTCAATTTGTAATGAATAGAAAACTCCTCATATATGTCCTCCCCTCAGTCACACTGCAGACAAACTACCACTTCCACCTCCGGGCAAAGAGCTCCACCTGTTGAACATCCGCCAAACACCAACCATCAGCTACACGCAGCATCTCTTTGCTCGGGCTGCCTCCTGCAGGCCAGTAGAGGAACTGCAGAGTCCGCCTGCATTTGAGGGGAATGAAGAGCACTGTGCAGGTGAGCAAACACCAGGAGGCAAAAAGGAGCTTGCTGCCTGAAAGTAGGACAGCCAACACTGAAAATTTTGTCCAGAGGCCTCGCTTTACTTTGCTTTCACCTCTCACTCTCATGTGTGTTTCTCTCCTCTTGCTCTCTGTTATTGAAAGTTTAGCACAGCAAAGAAAGCCAGAGAGAGATGTTTACAGGTCAAAGTGGCGGTTATAGGTGGGTGGTTGCAGTTTTTTTTAAAAGAAAAAAACACATGAAAGATTCTATAAGTTATCAGCCGTAATGATAACATGTATCTCCACATCAGCACTCATTTCACCTGATTTTTTATCTGCAAATATCTCATCATCTCCCAGAGTCAGCTTGAACCCTGAGGCTCCTCTCCCTCCATATCCTCAGGAATGTCTAGCAGTGTGTATCCCAGCTGTAACGCACACACACACACACACACACACGCTAATGTAATAGAGATGCCATTGTCTTCTCGTACAAGCCAGACTCATCTTTGGGATGTACACATCATCACGTGGATTGAAGCGTCAAGGAAATGCTTTTGTGACAAGCCTCCTCTGTTTTGTTTTGTTCAATTCTCTCTCTCTCTCTCTCTCTCACTTTTTTTTTTTTCAAACTTTTGGTGAGCAGCTGCAGCTTCTTGCAAATCCCGTCCTCTTATACACATACATGCAAGCACCCACGCTCGCTCCCTCTCACTCATATTCGAGATAAAACTTTAATGACCCTTCTGGGAAAGTCGGGCATATTCTCACGCATCTTCTCACACACACACACACACACACACACAGTGGTGGCAGGTGGATGTTTGGCCTAAGTTTGTGGTGGGTGTGAGGCTGTAATGACTAAAGCAGGACAGATTGGAAAACCACACCCAGCGGGGACAGGAGAGGAAGGCCGGGGGCAGCTGAAAGGCTGCAGAGCCCCAAATGGGAGAAACAGGTGAGTTAACGTGTGTGTGTGTTAGCGGGATTCTTCTTGTGCGAGGTAATGACTGGCTAAAAGAGAAACGCTGGCTTAAAAGGATGAGTGAGCGCTAATAAAAAAAGAGGGAAAAGAGGCTAATAGGGGTAAAATGAGGGGTCAACAGGAAGTCACTTTTTTTTCTTCACCTATCCTTCACCTATCAATTCATCATTGCGGCTTTAACCATCTATAGCTAGAAGTAAAAGGTTTCTGCTTACAAAATATAAGATTATACACATCTCTGCAGGCACACGGGCACGGTTACATGCCCAAATATATACATGCATACATACAGTAGCTCACATGCCATCAAAGCCCTCATTGTTTCCCTCCTTATCACTTTCCTCTCTGCTGTTTTTCCCTTCCTGCACTCTCTTACCTGCCCTTATCTCCTCTCCCTTTCATCTCGGGAGAGGCCTCTGAGCAAGGGAGACAAAGGGAACAGAGGAGGAGGAGGAGAGAAGGAGCGGCAGCAAGAGAGAGGGGGCATGAGAAGGAGAAGAGGAGACGAGAAGAAACGGAGAGGAGATGGAGAGTAGGTCGCCCTTATCTGAGATGATGCACACACACATACGAGCGCACACAGGGGCCATTGTTTGCGGGGTTTTGCCGCGGGGCCCTGTGATCACGGAGGCTGAGACTGATGAACGTGTGGCCCCTCTTTTCTCCCTCGCTCCTCCTTTCATCTCCTCCCGACTCGTCTCAAAGGAGCCCTCTTCCTCCTTGTCTTTCTGAGCTTCATCTGGTCCCTCATCAACAGGAGATTTCCACTTGAAAAAAAAAAAGCATACGGCGTTAGTGGACGCCGGCCGCCAGACTGCAGCAGCATAAGTGAGCGCATTTACAGCACGGTTGGCTCCAGGGGGACTCAAAGGCCTTACCTTGGCTTTGTGAGGGCCCTGCTTGATTTTCCTGTTTGTTTAATGAGCAGCGAACAGGGAGCGGCAAATGGAGCTGATGCGGTTGCATATACGTGTTGGCAAAATAATAATCTTGTGTAGCCAGACGTCCCTCAAGCTGGAAGGGACATTAGCAAAGCAGGAATATGGAAACAAATGCTCTTTAACCCTAGTGTTTTGTTGACTTTGGCTTTACTTCCTCATTGTTTGGCGTCCGACATGCCCCACTGCTAAATGTGTAAAAACACTAATCATTACAACCAAAAGTATTGAGGTGGTGATGCTTCCCTTTGCCACAAAATGCACTTTTGATGACAGTGACAATATACACAGATGACCATAAAGTTATTACACTCAATGAGGAAATATTTTATGTTGACCTCTTGTGAACAAACTGTTATTAAACTCCAATAAGAAGAAATCCAAATGGACATATTTGGGAATTGGGAGGAGTAGTCCTCTCAACTTCGATCACAGATATAGAGCATATGAACATCCATCGTATCCATGTTTTACAGCTGACAGAGGCAATTCCTCATTTTCTATAGCTGACTCCTGAAACATGTCATCAATTCAGAATCATGTTTATTAGCAAATCAGATAATATTAGGAAAAGTTGTGAAGTATCAAGGTGATAAAACAATGTTGAGTATGTTTTTTGACCCACTAAAAAGGGCTCCGGGACTCCAAACAGAGCATTTGAATTTCTTGGTACGTAGCCCACTTTGTGGAACCAGATAATGAGCTAGCCTTAAACCAGAGACACTCACATCAAAGAATGGACCATTTATAGCAATAGCATGCGGTGGTGGAGGGAGTTGCAAATGGCGTTGGCATGAGTGAAATCAAGGGAAAAAAGAGAATCAGTATTGGTGGAGGCAAAGGTGGATCCCTAGAGTTAGAGATACATCATGGTGATATGTTATTGGAAGTTATGGAACATGTGACAATAAAACAACTTGTGTGCCTCAACTCCTGCAAGACTTCCCTTTGGCACCCATTTTCCTCCAACTACTGCTTTAGAGAAGTGCAAGATTAGACAATGTCACCAAAGTGCTGAGCCATCGTAAAGTAAGGGCTGACTACAAGATGAGAACATTATTTCATGTTTTGGATCCAAGAGGATTTGAAAGAAAACACTGACAGACTGAAACAATGACTGCTTATGTGAATTTCACACAATGCCCCAGTTGAAAGTCCACAGGCCAAAAGTGGTATCCAGCGATTCAATGTTTTGACATTCGCTTACCTCTGTTGCCATGCAGACAGCAGCACCTCCCTTCTCCACATTCCCAACATCTATCGTGATGGACAGGAAGTGGCACGGGAGGAATGTGCAAAGAGCTGTAGCACCGAGATGTCCGACAGCGGTCTGCCCATCCCATTTCCCAGCAGCTCCTGACCCTGGACTGCGAAACCGTGACCTTTCAACTCTCCTCTGACAGGACACGCTTTCATCACAGGCTGAAAAATGACCTTGAGGTAGGAAGGGAGGGGTCTCAGGTCTTAGACATGAAGGTGGAAAGGTGCTCTGGCTAAGGAGATGAGGATTAGGAGGCAGATCTTGGATCAAGGTTTTTGGATTGAGGCTTTCGAGGTGTAGATTAAGAGCTACACGCTGGCTTTAGTTTCTGGAGGTGCAGTAGTTGAGTCACTTTGCATTCACCGTTTGGACATGCAATCGGACAAACATTTAGAAAAAGCAGCTCTAAGATTTCACAGTTTTAAGCATTTCAAGATGGATTCATGCAGGAGAAACGTTCTCAGCATTTCTTCTGGTTTAACGCTATTATTATAGACATTCTTTAGAATTTCAGGGATGCCTTTGCAGATGTAGTTAGAGACAAGGCTGTCAAGTTTTTTGCTCTGTTACTTATTCATTGCTGTATTGTATTGTCCTTCTCTAATAAATTTGTCGCAAGCAGATTCAACAGAAATAGATCAAACAACCAACATTTAAAGAAGCCAAGTCTGTTTAATCTGCTCATGCAGAATGGTTCAAATTAAACAAACTTCCATTAAATGCCCCCCCAAAGTCAAACTTTATTATTCTCAGTGGTAAAAGAAACCCCACGAGTCTTGAGTTGGAGAGAACATTGATTGTGTTAAAAAGAAACAAATCTCTTGGTAAAGTTAGGAAAGTATGTTATTTTGTGGACAATGTTCTAATTTCTTTTATTATTCTTTAATCTAATATTACTTATTTTCATACTGCAACACCATATGGGGGAGTATAATATCTACAACCCTTAATAAACTGTCATCCACAAGTCACAATCCATTCAAAGTTGCGTGCCCCGTCAGCTCCTCTGTTTCAGAAACTTACTACCAATAGGAATGATTCAAATATGTCCTTTTATATAGAAGATACAATTCCGAGAGGGAAATCTTCCAGATCATTTCATGTCTTATTTTCAATTCACAGGTTCAGACTTGCAATCGTCATCTTCCCAAACGTCTCAATAGCAGAGGCGATTTATCAAGGAACTACTTGGTTGAAGTTGCATCAGAGCATTTCTTTCTTTCTTTTTTTTGCATGTGATGTATAATCTTGACAGTGCAAATGTACTGTAGTTTTATATTATTTAGGTAGAGGCAATGAATCGGCAATTTCTGGCGAAAAAATGTCCATTTGCACCTCATAACCCTCACCCCAACCAGATATATAAAGACAAATTTTATAGCATGAATAATAAATACCTGCATTGCAAAAGAAATCTATAAAATCTGTGAAACTGCAGCATTTTCCATCAATAAGCCCAAGCACATCGAACATGCTGTGGAGATACTTTATACTCTTCCCTCTTTCTGTCATTTCTCCATCTCTCTCTCCCCGCTCTTTGATTGGCAGGAGGAATGTGGCAGGAATCTCCACAGAATGTTTTGGGTATGCTTAGCGGACATATGCTGGCGTTGCCATGGCGAGGGCTCTCATGGAGACGGGCCCCTTCCCATCCTCATTGTTTTCAGAGCGCACGGTGGTAGCATTGGCGGTGTGAGGTAGCACTGCTGCTTTAACAAGGTACTTGGAAAGTATGTGCGATTGTGTGCTGTGTGCACGGACACACCGTTACCATGGAGACTGCTAAATGTTTTGTGTGTGTGTATTATTTTTTGGGGGTGTGGGGTGGGGGGTGGAAGAGGATCTGTCCGGGATGATGTAATCAAGATGTCTGACCTCTAACCCTTGACCTATGCAAACTGGAACCTGTTTTTTGGCGACTGGGCCACATGGTACTTAGCAGTATAGCTGGTAAGTCCTGTTTGACCTTTTGACCCCAGATGGGTTGTATACACAGACGGACACGGAGCACGGCTGTGATGTCATTGCACCAGGTGAAGCTCTGTGAAATGTCAGAGTTACTTAGCAGACAGTGATGAGCTTCTTATGGTGCCTCCCACTGAGCCTGTGCATGTTGGTGTGTATATCCCTGTGTCTACGTGCATGCACAATAGCGCATGGCGAAGCACAGCATTGCATTGAGATTAAATGCACGGAACCCTGCACTATCTGAGGTCAAAGAGTAAATCCTGGATTGGCTGTGTCCGAAAGTTCAGGCAAGCAAGTGATAGTGCTTCTGCACAATAAAGACAAGCTCAAACTCTGCCTCTGACTTAGTGTTCCCATTTAATGCTGGCCCACACATACAGGGATTAGACTGCCTCACTCTGAATGTATATTTCAAATCTAAATGGTGCTTTACTGGTATAACAATAAGTGATTGTAGCATTAGCTAAAGCAGTCAGACTGGCCCAGAAGGATGATAAGAGAAGCATTAGTAGTGAGTGGAGAAGACGACTAGTAGGAGGTATATTTAGTCTACAACAGTGAAAGTATATATTTATATATTCTCTCCAGACTGTGATATCTCAACAACTATGAGATGAATTGCCATTAAATCTTGTACAGACATTCATGTCCACCTCAGGATGAATTTTCACTTGTAATTGGCATATGTATGCATGCTAACATGCTAAACTAAGGTGGCGAACATGGTAAACATAACCTGCTGAACATCAGCATGGTAAAGCAATGGTATGTATGATTTTGAAAGAACAAAATAACATGTTCTTCTTACAAATGAAAAGTTGAATTTATAAGCAATTAAACGCACCCTTGCTCAGGTCACTAGGTGGTGTTGCTGCTAAAGCTTGCTCGGTCTGGCTTGACCAGTAGCTTATCGTCAAAGTTTGCCGACTTTATGACTCTTCTTTACTTATGCTACTATAACGCTGTGTTTTAGCGTATTACCTTTATTCTGTAATTGTCACTCAGCAAAAGTTACATAGTCTTTAAGACTGTCGTGTTAGCATGCATACATTAGCATTTAGCTCAAAACATCTCTGTGCCGTAGCCTCACAGAATCACTAGCATGGCTATAGACTCTTAGGGTGCTTACACCTGTAGTTCGGTAGACTCGGTGCGATTCGGGGGTGAAGTTGCAACACTGTTGCATTTTTCATTTGGTTCGGTTGGCGTTCACACTGTACTTTGTCAAGCGCACCAAACGTTGTAAACAAATGTCACGCGCTCGAAGCGGTCGCTCATCTATTGGACAAAATGTCCGATTGAAACTCGCAGACACTTCCTGATCAATCAAATGCTTTACAAGAAGGTGAACAATATGAGCAGCTAACCATACAGCGAGTTGTTGAACATTTTATTCTGCGCATGAGACGGGTGAGACAGTACCGAAGCAGAAGGCGGGCCCTGATGAGAGCGAGGGATTATGATGTGTTGTCCTACACGGACAATGAATGAGGTATGGTCATAATAAGTTATGGATTTGAAAGTTATCGTCCGTAAATATCCGTTTTGGTTCACTTCCCATATTTGGGTCGGATCGCGTTCTCACCTATAATGAACCAAACTCTGGTGCACTTGGAAGCAAACCGAGACCCATGTTTTCAGGCGGACCAGAGTTTGGTTGTTTGGTCCGCACCAGAGTTCTAATGAGCTTTCACACCACCCCAAACCAACGGGACTATGTGACGAAACGCTCCATGGTTCGATTAAAACGGACCAAACAGCTTAGATGTGAAAGCACCCTCAGTCTTGTTTAAATTTTGCATCGAGTGGTGTTTTGTTTGTTTGACTGGTGTTATTTTATCATCTTATCATTATCAACAAATGAAGAAGGCAAAACTAAAATATTACATAGATGTGTATCCATGTATAGCCTATGTGCTTGCACAGTGAGTTAGCCTGTACCTGTGTAACTATATGGACTAAACATACAGAGCCTACACTCCAGGTCTACCTCTTCCCAGAAATTGCTGTGCATTGAGCAGCGGCCCTGTCCACTGTTCACACACTCAAACACACACACGCACACACCAGCGTTTAGAAAGAGGCACATAGAGAATGCTGCTTCTTGTGTTCTTTTTGAGCCATGTTGACGATTCTCATGACAAAGTGCTAAAGTTGGCGCCGCTCAAACAGCTGCTGTCCAAGGTAAATTTCAATCTGCCAATTGAACGGCCCGGAGTATTTGTTTTCAATGAGGCACCTAGATATGACTCGAGGGGTTTTGTGGTATCGAGGCGTGCATATTTGTGTCAGCAGTTTGCACGTGCGTTTGAATCGGTACACATGTTCAGGCATGTTCATGCGGACGAGCATGCATGCAGTATTTGGGAATATAATGTGTGGTATGAGTGAGGAATGAACCCTTGGTAACTGTCCTTCTTCAACAAGGGGTTCCACTTGAAACCATCCTGTAACAACAGGGCCTCACAGTCCATGTTGCCCCCTTTCCTTTGGCGTTACCTGGATACCAGGCTACTGTTTGTCTAACACTGCTGCTCCTCTCCCATCAGCTCCTCACTGCTCCCTTCTGCCCAGTGATTGGTTAGGCTCCTTCTAAGTTTATAGTACCTGTGTGCAACCTTACATACCTGAGCACCGGCTTTGTGGTCATTCCTAATTCCAGAGATAAGACAAAAAAAGAATGTTTTATTGATCTTAACTTTACTGAGGAGAAATTCACATTACAGCAGGACAAGAGACGGTCTAACGAGGTAGAAAGCAGATGGCAGTACCCTACAGTAAGTGCCTTAGACCTTATGCATGACTTGTGCAGATATATAAGTGCAAAAATATCCTATTAGTACGCATATGTATAACATATAATGTAAACACAGGTAAATACTGTAGGTAGAAGTATAAATAATACATAGAATATACAAAAAAATATGAAAAAATGATTAATTAATGACATATGACAACATACATTAGCATACATACATACTATGTGCACATAATTCCATTTCTTTCTTATAAATGTAATACTAATGACGACAACGATGATAAAATATAAAGAATTTAGCTGAAAAACTTTATTTGTATATCACCTTTCATGCACAGATGTAGCCCAAAGTGCTACATAGTACATTATTACATTTAGTAGACTAGATCAAAGATTAGAAACAAAAATAAATGATAACAGTAAGAAGTAATCCTTTAAAAACTTAAATTATAAAATATGTTTTAAAAAATATATAAATATATATAAAAAAGGTAAGTGTACGAGCCTATTTAGGTGACGTTGCTCTCTAAAGATAAAAAGCTAAGACTCTCTGTGTGATGTTAACAGATGTGGGTGAGACTGATAAGCGTCTCCAGCAGGTAGCTGTGCCCGGGATGTGCCATCTGTATCTAAACAGTTTCCCATGATCCCTCCTGCGAGCTGGCTGGTGCACCTGGCTGCAAGGTTGGTATGTCTGGGCAGTGTGCACATAACCCAGGCCACTGTGGTGTCAAACAGACACGCCCACCTGGACTGCAACGGCTATTTTTACTCGGGGTGAAACACACACGCGCGCGCGCACGCACACACTTCAAACGGACTCACCTCGCCCGCCAAACATTCCACACCAACAAGCGAGCACTTTGAACGTGGCGCCACACTGCCTCCTCGAGTGCTGGGAAGTCTATATGGACATCATCACGACCCTCTGCGCCACCCTGACCGCGTCTGAAGGCCGACCCTGTCGACCTGCTGTCAAATACCCCCTCAGCAAATCAAAGGGGGTGGGAAAGAGAGGCAGAAACTGGTAGAATCTGGATTTTCAAGATTTCTCTGGATTTTACAGGTGATGATGAAGTAAGGAAGAAAATACATAACATTGCAGCAAGTACTGACTTGGCAGTGCTACAGGACAATCGTCACTCAAAAATCAATCAGTGCAGCCTTTTTGTCTGTTTAAAATGTTGGTATAGGTCTGAGGGTTTTGCCAAGTTTGGAATGAGACATGCTGCTGCCATTTTGCACTTCCACAATGTGGATTTTAAGAATGAAAACAACAAAACAATACTATCTCTCAATCTTAACAAGTCACTTAGTCTAATAGCATAGCTTCAAATATTGCTTGAGGTTAACATTTCTCACAGTGAACTTGTATTCAGGGGAAACTGCATGAAGCAGAAGCCTCAACGCTTGACTGGCGGTGACACACATCATGATGACATAAATCCCAGACTGAACCCATGGGAGATTTCAGTTTTTCTGTCAGCAACAGACCAAATGACACAACATGCGCGTCACTGGAAGGACTCTATGTCGTAATGCATATGAGTCATTAATTGTGGGAGACTGTGCCCCTTTATCTTTACTGGCTGTATAGTGGGATGTTGCAATTTGTTTATTTTGGCGTTAAGGATCTCAGCTCTTATAATGATTTGTGGAAGTGTGTGTGTGTGTGTGTGTGTTCTCGTACGTGCCTTGGCTCTGTATTTTCCTAAGAGCGCCAATCAGTGAATTACCGTCTATCATGTAGAGCGTTTCAGATAGTGTAGATGACGCAAGAGTGTTGACGGTGAGCAGAAGCTGTTCTTAAGGTGACCACGAGCCACAACAAACCGGGTTCCACTGGAAATCCTTAGAGTGTAAAACTTTGTGCTTTTTTGAATTGTTGTAATTTTTATTGTGTTTTTTAACAATGAACAAACCTGACTTAAAGTGGCTATAATATATATTTCATATTAACCCACAAGGAATTATCCCCTGACTCTTGTTGAGGCCCACTTTTGTGTTGCCTCACCCGGGCCGGNATATCCATTAATCCCCCTTTTGATCTCTGAATAGAGATCACAAAAGGTAGTAAGCAATTGTACATCAAAATAACAGAAACCCTGTGTATAGCGAGCGCTACGGCCACGGTCCCACACACAGGGGCGTGAATATAGCAAGGACACAGTCATATCGAAAACCCTGAGAATAAAGCATGAGTACACAGAGCAAACCGGAAAGGAGAGGTCATGAGGTTGCAAATCTGATTCTGGCAGACTCCATGGTAAAAATGAGACAGTACATTACACCTGAAAAATAGAGAATTTAGTGACCTCTTCCTCATCATCAACAACATCGCCACCCTCCGGAGTGACAGTAAGTAAGGGCATCATCTGTGGCAGGGGGGCTTTCCCTTCGATGGCAGTAACTATCACTCGGTTTGCCAGGGAACGGAGGCAAGGAATACAGCAACAACCACAGAGAGTAAGGATGGAGGTGAATACGGCGATTGAGATCAACATGGAGGAGACGAGAGATTTATATCTACCGAAAGCTTCCATCCAATTATCCCACATAGAGGTGTCAACGCCCGAATGATCTTTGAGTTTTTTATTCAAGGTGCGCAGCCCTTCGATGGCTCTAGTAAGCCGCCCGTCCGAAGCTGTATTGTTGGGAATGAACGTGCAACATTGGGCACCGAAAATAGAGCACACTCCTCCTTTTTCGGCCAGTAGCATGTCCACAGCTATTCGATTTTGGAAGGCCATGAGAGACGTTGCTTTGAGTTGTTCGTGGACGGCGCGGAATCCTTCCTCTGTCTGATTACCGAGGCGCTGAATATTATAATGAACGTAATTTATGCGATCGACATTTTTGTTAGTAGTACACCACCAGCAGATGGAAGATTCAAACCCTGCCGCAACTTGATCTACTAATTTGTATTCGTCTGGAACACCACGGGGAACACCGATAACGTCAATATAGGTGGGATCGTTAGCATTTAGCCACGGATTGTTTGCCGATCTTTTGGATTTGCCCCGCCAGGTGGAAGGCATGATGGTGTGAAAGCGTTCCATCAGCGTCCGAGCCGCAACAGGGTAAATGTTTACAGGTAGCAGGAGAGAAATCAGTGCACAGGAGCCAGTGACATTACGGGGCAATGTGTCATAGATTCTGTCTTCACCACACCACCACCACACATCCGCACGAGGTATAGGTGAGAAGCCTGCAGCCGCATCGACAGTCTCAGAACATAGGGACGAGTTGAGATTCCCTAGCTGGGAGCCGGCAGAAGTGATTTTGATACAAGTGAAATTACCTGGAGCCACCTCTTTTGAGAAAATGGGTTTTTTAGCAGCAGGTTTAACATGAGGGTAAATAACACTCCACGACTGACAGTCAGCGCAACGAGGGACAGAATTATTCATAACATCGAGGAGACATGAAGTATTCAGAGGTGAGGGGACGATTTTGAGAATGGGTCTAGCTTCCATACAGACAATGCAGCTGCGGCCCGTAGCGTTGGCTGCTTGTTCAGCCATTAATAACCAGTTATTGGTGTTGGCCGAGATGCCGGTAGTGGCCTGGAACAGCATATCGACGGAACTTATGCGGTCTGTCCTGGTCAGAATTATAATGTGGCCACCCGATTGTTGTGTAAGTTCAGAGACGGTTGGGACCTTCTGAGTAGGATCATAACAGAGAGCAATTGTACAGCTAGGGTCTCGTCCAGAGACGTATTGGTATAGTGTGAGAGTAAGGCATATCCGAGTGGTGGTGTTGTAGGTTAGCATAAGCCCAGAGTTGGTTTTTGTCATGTGAAATTTAGATCTGTGAGTCGCAGCTGAGTCTAAGGAGTATGAGGACCAGTCATAATCTGTTTCCCCAATTAACGCTCCCCATCCGGAACCCGTTAAAGCATAAAAGACTTGGTCAGAGTCACCCCAGAAACCTTTATGTGACAACGCCGAGTAAGGGATAATAATAACGGTGGTGTCATTTGCGGGGGAGCAGAAGACAAGGTCAGTCGAACTCGTCGTGTGGGTATTGCCACATGACGAACCGGAGCTTCGCTGTGGGCGGGCTATTCCGCCCCCTTTTGGTGTAAACAGAAGGACGACTACCACTATGATGATGGAGAGGAGGCTAAGCCCCAGCAGTGGCTTCCACTTACCATACAACATTTTAGCAAGCGGTAATACCTTCAGTGACGAGAACGTTCACCAAGTAGTCAGGGACAGGATTACTCCCCCGACAGATCTAGACCTTCTATAGGTCCCAGTCACACAAGTTTTTAGCAATAGCACAATTCGCAAAAGTAAAGCAAATAAGTGATATGTATCTTAATATGTGTTGTACTTTAGCAAGCTAGAATATATTTGTAAAGAAAAATTTTCACAGCCTGGTTGTCCCTGTCCGCTGCAAATACAGAAGAGCCCAAAGAAATGTTACAATCACCCCAAACCAACAAATGATGAGCAGTGTAAGTTTCATTATCTTCTTGGCTCCACGACGATCCTGGTTGGTGGTTTGGCACACCACTTGATGGAGAGGAGCGCTATTACACCTCCTCCCGCAGGGGTATTGGTTAGACTACCTCACCCTGATGCCACCAGGGGATTTATTCTGCCCCTTGTTCTTCGGTGGGCTTTTCCTTCTGTGTGTGGCTGCGCAGCTCAGTGCGTGTTTCTCTCAGCGTGCGTGCAGGAGCCTCTGCCGCTGCACATTGGCTCCAGTGGAACCACGTATCCCCTTTACCGTTCAGCCGAACGGCGTGCGAGGTGCGCTCTGTCACCTGGTAGGGACCCGTCCACCTAGGTTCGGTCCACTTCCTTTTTATGACCTTCAGCAGGACCCACTCCGCGTCAGGTGGAGTCGCAGCGTCTCCTTCAATCCTTTCTCCCACTTGTTTGGCGTATTCTGAAACAAGAGTCTGTAAAGCATGGAAATACTGTTTGTGGGTTAGCTCTTGATTGTGATTCTCAAGTCCAATAAGTTTGGACTGTGGCCCTGGAAACCTCCTGCCAGTGGTCAGCTCAAATGGCGTGAACTTTGTACTTTGATTTATAGAGCTTCGGACTGACATGAGGGCGAGGGGTAGTGCATCTAGCCAATTGATCTTTGTGTGTGCACAGATTTTTGCTATTTTCGTTTTCAATGTTTGGTTCATTCTTTCGACCTTCCCTTGAGACTGAGGGTGGTACACTGAACCGAACTTATGTTTCAACCCAAGCATCTCCTCGACCTTCTGTAGGTCGTGATTTTTAAAGTGTGTCCCATTGTCCGACCGGACCCTTTCTGGAAAACCGTGTCTTGGAATGTACTGGTTCACCAGAAACTTTATTACCGACTTACTGTCTTCTTTCTTCGTGGGGGCCGCCTCTGGCCACCCTGAGTACGCGTCAACGCATACCAACACATACCTGTATCCCTGAACTGGATTCACCATATCTGTGTAATCTATGATGATCTCTTTCCCTACCTTTGTCTCTAGAGGGAAACGTCCAGGATGTGGTTTGACTGCTGGTCGAGCATTAAACACTGTACACTCATGGCAAGTATTTACATGGTATTTACACATTTCTTTCAGATAAGGATGCCACCAATTCTCCAGGTTTCTTTGCATCTGTGTAGCCCCGACATGCCCCACCCCATGTGCTTCAACTAAAGCCATTGGTTTCATGCCTGGGGGCAGCACTATTCTGCCATCAGGGCCACGCCACAGGTTGTCAACTTTTGTGCAACCTCTAGCCAGCCACAGGGATTTCTCTTCTGGTGACGCTTTTAACTGTTCAGTTTTTATATGTACAAGTTCAGAATCCCCTCGTGGTGGGGCTTCTATGTCTGGACAAAGCATCATCATATTATGTACATACCCTGCGGCCTGTTTTGCAGCTGCATCTGCAGCATCATTTCCTTTTTTAGTAGGGGTGTTCATTTTTTCATGTCCTCTGCATTTAATTATGGCTACCTTTTGAGGTAACAATAATGCCTCTGCTAACTCTCTCATTTCGGTTTCATGTTTAATGGGTTTATTCGAGGCTGTGAGAAAACCTGTTCGTTGCCATTGTGGTAGTTCTATGTGTACTGCTCCTACTGCGTACGCCGAATCAGTGTAGATGTTAATGGTTTGTTTGTCTCCTGCTTTTAGGGCTTCTATGACGGCCAGTATTTCTGCTCTTTGTGCTGACTGTGGTCCCTTGATTTTGTCTGCTTTGACTGTCTCAAACCCTTGATCTGTCTCTTCTACCACTGCATAGGCTGAGATAAGTCCTTGTTCTTCATGGCGAAAACAACAACCATCCGTGTACAACTGTCTCCCTTCCTCAAACGGTTCTGCTTGTAAATCAGGCCTGACCTTCTCTTCCTTTTGGACCTTGTCTGCGCACTGATGAGGTGCACCTATCCCCATGTGGTCGGCCATATTAATTCCTTCATGCGTGAAGGTGAGGTTAGGTGCTTCTAGGATTTTTGATAAGCGCCTCTGTCGCAGTGCAGTGAGTGTAAAGGTTGCCGAGTTGACGTAGGCCACGACGCTGTGAGTGGTTAGAATGTGCAGTGGATGATCCATCACTATGTGTGCAGTTTTTTGTATGATTTTTGCTATGCCTGCTGCGTGTTGTGTGCATGGTGGATGTCTTTTCTCCATGTTGTCTAGCATCGTGCTAATGTACATCAGTACTCTCCTTTCTCCCCCTTTTTTCTGGAACAGCACGCCGTTAACACAATGTGCTGTGCCAGAAACATCAAGATAGAACGTGGAGGAGTAGTCAGGGATAGCGAGTTCAGCGGCGCACGAGAGTTGCTGTTTAAGAGAAATAAACGACTCATCTGCTAGTGTAGTCCAGTTGAGTTGGGCCGACAGTTTCCTCATGCCGTGTTCTCTAACCAGGTCGCGGAGCGGGGATGTTAGGCCTGTATAATCAGCGACGTAGTTTCTGCTGTAGCCGGTGAGACCGAGAAACGAGAGCATATCTTTAACTGTTTTTGGTTTCGGATGGTGGAGGATCGTATTTTTGTGTTCAGGGGATAAGCCTGAGCCATTCTGGGAGATCTGTCTGCCTAGAAAAGAAACTACCCGTCTTACCAGTTGCAGCTTGGACTTACTGGCCTTAAACCCCCTCTGAGCTAAGTGCAAGAGAACATTTCGTGTGGCTTCAAGACAAAGTGAGGCGGTGGGCGCAGCTATGAGTAGGTCATCGACATACTGTACAAGGGTAGTGTCTGGGGGAATGTGGCAATCTGCCAAAACATCTTTTAGCACTTGGTTAAAGAGGCCAGGGGATAGGGCAAAACCTTGTGGGAGACGAGAGTAGGTAAGTTGGACACCGCGGTAAGTGAACGAGAAGATGTCCCTACAGTGTTCTGCTAGAGGTAGACAGAAGAATGCATTGGCGAGGTCGATACAGGTGAACCATTGATGTCGTGGGTCGAGATTAGTCAGTGCTACGTAGGGGTTGGGAACAGGGATGGTGGCAGTGCTAAGGGCAGAGTTAATGGTGCGAAGGTCATGGACCATGCGATATTTGCCGGTACCCTTTTTCTCAACAGGCCAAATGGGGGTATTCCATTGTGAGCGAGTTTGAATCAACACCCCCTTTTCGAGTAACCCTTCTATGGTATCTGCAATGCCAATTTCGGCTTCCGTTTTGCTCGGATATTGGGGAACCCAAACAGGAGTGTCAGATTTCAAGGAAAATGATACCGGGGGACAGTCTACCAGACCAACATCCGTGGGACCGGTTGACCACAGGGAATTAGGTAGGGATTTGATCATGGCAGCGGCATCGGGGTGATCTGTTTTTTCACGACCATGATGCCGGGAGATGTGAGCGTGTTCTAGCAGTGCCCGATCTGTACAAGAAACCTTTATTTTGTAAATTTTGGTGGAAGGAGAATACATTAGTGATGAAGCTACATGTTGCCAATCGGTTTGAGTCTGGGCGATTTTGACAATAGAACCTAGTTCTTTTGCCTGATGTTCTGGGTGTAAAGCTAGAGAGATGTGAGGGGCGGCCTCGTCGCTCATCATATACCACTCCTGTTGTTCAGGTGTAAGTGTCACTTCTGCAGCGACACCAATATTAGCTACATAAATATTACAGGACTTTAGTTCCCAATCATGTCCCTCGATTTCTTGGCTAAACTGTTCCTCATACCACTGTGTATCCTGTCTGTCATAAAACAAAGTCATATGTGGGGGATCAGGAGGGGCCACATAGGGGTGTTCTTGGGAGATCCAGGGCTTCCAGGCCAGATAGGCTGACAGGATTCCACCCTTGTCTTTTGTCTCACTGTGCAGTAAACCCCAGTAGATATCAGCTGTTTTCTCCATGATAGGCTGGACGAGGTATTGGCCAGATTGGGCGGTGCCAACATTATTGCACGGAAGTGAGGTGCCATCAGGTAAAGACACCGTGAGGCCATCAGGGGAGCAGAGTATAGTAGCTCCCAGCCTGATCAACAGGTCTCTCCCCAGCAGGTTAGAGGGCACGTCAGGAGAGTACACAAAAGGGTGTAGAACAGTCTGGCTACCCAACTGGGTATGGAGAGGCTTGGTATAAGGCAGAGTAGTAGGAACCCCAGAGAAACCCATGACGGTTATGACTTCTGATGACAATAAGTTCTTTTGCACAGTCTTAATGGTGGAGACAGTAGCACCCGTATCCACTAGGAAAGGCAGTTCATCTTGATTAACTGCCACTGACAACACCGGTTCTGCCGTGAGGTGCTGTTCAGGGCTTCTCTGTGGGGTGTGTCATTCAGTCTCTTGCCACAGAGGAAACTGTGGGTAGGGTGGAGATTCTCCTCCCCTCGCTGGGGCGCCTCCCCTCCCCCTCGGTTGATGATTCCCTCGTACAGGGGCGGAGTAGGCGGGGTTGTGTGGACACTCCCTCATCCAATGGGAGGGGTCACTACACAGGAAACAGACACGGTTTCCTCCTTGAGGCCTTCCGCCGTACAACCCTCTCCTTCCCCCACCCCGTGGCCCTCCCCGGCCCCTGTTTATTCCCCCCCTATGTCCACGACTCGGTGGAAACCAAGGTGGAATGGGAGATAGATTAGGAGGTAGGTCAGGGTACGTAAGAGTATTATCTCCACCCCCTGGTTGTACTGTTTGAGACATTATTTTCACTTGATCTTTATTTTTTTTCTTCTTATCATTTATCTCCTCCCTAGCTTTGGCTAATTGTAGTCTGAGGAGTTGGCCTTGAAGGTCAGCCTGTTCTTTCTCCTCCAGCTGTGTTTTGTCTTGTGCTGCAGTAAGATGATGGACGAGGTGCTTTTCCCACACACTCAGCTGACATCCCAACATGTCAGGATTACTTCTCATGGCTGCTTGCACAGCTTCAGGCACACCATTAAGAACGGCTTGACGAAACCACTCAGCCTGCGACCCATTGTTACCAGGGTGCAGACCGGTCTGTGTGGTCCAGGTATCTTTAGCACTACTTAAAAACTGGCGAGGATTTTGTTTCGGGTCCCAGGTAATTTTGGGCATGGCCGAGGAGTTGGGCAAAGGGAAATGAGTACGCATGGCAGCACCAATATTAGTGAGGTGGTTAAGGAAAGGGGCGTCGTCAGTTAAAAGAAGTGTTCGGGCGTCTGTCTCTATGTCTCTAAGGTTGGTAGGAGTCATACAACGAGCTGCCACGGCGCGGAAATCACCTATCGCTAAGGTGTGGCCAGCTGTAAGGACATCAAGTTTACTCAGCCACAGGCTGCCTCCGTCTGTTACTGGGGGAAGTTTATCCACCATCGCCTGCACATCTCCAAAGGGGAATGGTTTATATTTCGACGGCTGTCCATGGGAGGCTGCCATAAGGGGAGCCACTATAGGCAGTTGTCCTGCATGTCGACCGGAACGCAGAGTCATACCTCTCGATGGTAGCGCAGGGCTCCGCAAACCCCTGGTTACCAATTCGAGTTGTTCGCGTCGCTCGGCCCTCTGTATTTGCCGCTCGTTTAAGAGGTCATGGGTGTGTTCCACCAAATCATTATCAACTACATCCGTCATCCCTCGGCGGTGACATCTGTCGTCGAGTGATACCCTATCTAGGTCTAACAGTTCAAGGTCCATATCTAACAAGAGATTCTGTGTTCTGTCTGCCTCCCATTGTCCCTCAGCCTTTAAATGAGCTCTAGTTTGCCCTGTATTGGCCTGCAGTTCTCGCCTAGTTTTTTCTAATTCCTCTTTTGTTTTATCTATTTGTTGTTGTAATAGTTCTGTCTCAGCAGCGCACAGTTCCATCTGTCTTTGTTCGTGTTGTCTTCGTGGAGCCTCCCCCTGTTTAAATTGTGACTGTTGTCTGCTCATGTCTTCTCTAAGCTGTCTGTCAGCAAATTCTGTAGGTTGCAGTGCGGTGGGGGCTGTTGCAGAGGATAGGTCAGGGTATAGTGAGGAGTTTCTGTCCAGAGGACCGGGTGGAGTTGGCTGTAATATTGATGCCAAACCTGCAGACGGCTGTACTGTCGCCGCAGGTGAGGGCTTCAGGGGCTGTCTGATATTCGTTCGTGGCCCTGATGTTACAGAGGAGGCCTCACTACAGTCCACCTCGTCCGGTCCTTCAAGACTCAATACCCCTTTTTCGACATAAAATGTCGACACGGGATAAACCCCTAAGGCTGGAGGTGCATATGGTGGGGGACATGTGAGGGTGTCAGGTGCCTTTACCTGTTTCGATGGTTGTTCTTTGTGATGTAGATGTTTGGTACCTTGCCAGAAGACCAGCAGTTCAGACCACTCCTGTCGCTCCTTCTCCCGTTCCTGTACCTTCTTTTTCCACGCCTGCCTCTGTAATAGGTTTACGGCTTTCACCTGCTCTACCGCTTCCTGCTTTCGGGCCATGGCCGTATTAACTCTATCCAACAGTAAATGTCCTAAGGACCCATGTTGTTCCACTGTTTTTCCCCGACTACACACCAGTTCTCTTAAGGCTTTATCTGCCTTTTTTATCTTTTTATCCTTTTCAGATTGTTTGGTAGTGGCTCCTAGGGCATCTGTTATAGAGCCTATTTGGGTCAGTAGGGTGACATAAGGACCAGCGGGACCCCAACCGCCGTCATCTATTTCTCTGTCAAATTCTCCGTCCATGTTTAACTAAACTCTGAGCTCCACAGTTTTATTACGGCGACCTTGCTCCGAGGATAGCTGCGTTAGCCCACTGCGATTTCCTGGGAGACAAGCTTCTAGGCCGACTCTAACAGTCGGTCCGGTCCCCCACTCGGTGTCTTTTCACGGAAATCACAACGTTTACCTCAGTAATACAATGTCCCGTTTATCAACTGGGTGATTTAGCCCTCACCGATATTTCTGCTGGACTGTGAAAAGGCTTTCTCTCCTTTTTCACTATCCTAAACCGCAGCCAGTGACTGACGTTCGTTTACACCGTTAGGTATCCCGTCAAGTCACTCGCCGCTGACACAGATCACAGTGAGTATTCACACAACGATTGGCTCAGAGTCTTATTCTTCCCACTACCCAATATCCCTACTTCGCCTCAGAAACACATACACAGTTAATACATGAGCATAAGACACACATATTTTATCATACAACAGCAGGAAATGACATACCTAATCGTCTTTTCCCTTTCGTTCCCCTTTTAAAGTAGCAGATATCAAATTGAAATTTGTAGAGACATTACTTATTTGTAATGAATAGCATTCGAGGGACCCTGAACCCCTCGGGACTCAAACCCAGCCGCGGTATCAACCGCTCCTGGACCCCGTCGGGCCGTCAGGTGGAGTTACGCCACTCTCAGGGTATATTCTGCTACTTTTCACACTCTTATTCTCATACTCTTATTTTATTCGCTTCATTTATTTCTTATAGAATTTTACTTTTCTTGATTCTTTTGGGGTTACTTTTCTTTTACACGTATATCGGACCAGACACAACTTTTAGTCGTAGCCAATGTGCAGAATTTTTGTCGTAACAGGTTTTCTGCTTACCTTTTGTAGGGTGCCGGCTTGTGTCTGTTCGTCCTCTATTCGTGAAGAAAAGTTTTATGTCCGAATGGTCGTCCTCATCCGTTCTCCAGCAGACTCCCGTAATCCCGGACGAGCCCCCAAATTGTTGAGGCCCACTTTTGTGTTGCCTCACCCGGGCCGGGGAGTTGGAGACAAACCAGTCGGAGAGGAGAATGTTGAATCAAGTAAAAGTATTTATTGACGCTGTCTGCAGAGAGCGGAGATCGTACAACACAGAGAAATGGTTGTGTCAGCAACAGTCTAGAACGATCTAGCGTAAAGTTGGTGTGTTACAACTTACGTACTTGGTTTGTTAGACTCCTCCTGAGGGGAGGGGTCTTCTTCAGCAATTGGTAGATCCAATTGCTGATGTACATCACTGGGCTGGTCCCTGAGTCTCGTGTCTAGGGGCAATAGGGGAAGTGTTGTTTTATAACGCCAAATAAGGGAATGCTCTTCTGAGCTGTAAAACAGGAATCGAAAACAGGAAGTTCATTGAGGGGTGGTTCACTGCCTTAAGGCTTATTTTGCTGAACCTCCTGTTTTACAAGGCCTGTTGATCTATTATAAAGGTCAACTGTGTGCTACACTGTTCCCGACACAAAGGGCACATATGTACACAGGAGGGCATATCCATTACTCTGCAGGTACCATAAGCTCTAGCTTGTTAGCATCTTTCACCTCATTGTGAATGGTAGCTTTACTGTTTTGGTGCCCCCCTGCTGCTCTTGTCACCTTTGTTTACGGCCACAGTAGGCAGCAGTTTCCACTGAAAAAGCTCTAAAAACCTACTGCACACTCCCCGCCAAAGCACCAGACACAGTTAGCGACTAGCTGGTGAATGTAGTGGAGCATTTAGAAGCTACAGAGCCAGATATTTCCCTCAGGAGTTGGTGGAGACCAAAAACAGGGCTAAAAGAGAGCTAATATTGGACTTACATTCAACAGGTGGATGCTAATGTTTCTTCATATCTGATTCATTTGTAAATATACAACTGTTTGCTATGAAGTTCACCATATCAGGTTCATTAAAACTAAATAACAATCCAGACTTAAATCTACATTACACTACAAACAAAGATCAAAATTGGTGTGTTCTCAAAGACAACATGGTGTGTGTGTGTGTGTGTGTGTGTGTGTGTGTGAGCCTTCCTTCATACAGTCGTTCGCAGGCGATGGTGCAGGCGATACAAAGACCCGAAGCTGTAGGTTGAACTGTGTTGGGTTCTGCTGTGCAGCACTGACATGAATCGCTCAGAGGAGGTAAGTGATTAAAGCGTGAACCCCACAGGTTAATTATACAGCATGGTTTGTTATCAAGTCATTTCTCTAACAAAAGTCATCGCTTGCTTTTTTTTCCACATTCAAAAAAGCTTGTAGGCACTTTTTTTTGTTGCAGGCTCTGATATAATAACTCTAATAACTATCCATCTGTCCAGGATGCAGGAAATATATGAGATATACCCAGCGGCATGTTCAGCTTCCTTTGAGAACACGCCAAATTTGTGTTCATTTCGGAGCCCTCAGACCTGCTACAACTTCTAATTTTCTTGCTCTCACAATAACACCAGCTAGCCACAATTAAATTACATACTATATGCTTGCATATTAGCATGCACACTACACAGGGCTATCCATCAGAGACACAGAGGGCATTTAAATACTGATTCTGTCTCTCCATATATCCGGTAAGTTTGGTGTAGTCCTTTAAAAACTCTACTTTTGCAGTTCTGACTCCGTGACGCTGTGTATCTGTGTTATATCACAGATTAGGAGCTGGGACAAAGTGTCTCTGATTTCTTATTAGTTAAGAAGCCCTCTGATAAACACAGCTTAATCAGAATCACATTCAGGATTCACTTCAATCAGACGGGAATTTGCGGCGTTAAAACATTTTAACAGCTAACATACCATACATCTCACATCCGCACATGTACGCACACATGGTATCGGACTCTCACATACAGCGCAACTCAAACTGTAGGTATGGCGCAAACTGCTGCCACGTTTCCTGACCAGTGACCCGAGACGGCCGGTCCTGCTCTCAGCGGCTTTACGTGTACGGAACCAAAGAGAAAATGTATGGTCGGAGCTAATGTTTGCCTTGGGATGGAAGTGGAGATTGGGAGAATTACGACACATTTCCCTCCGCTTAATCCTACATCTGGATTAAGTCTTCATGGTAGATTAGGCACACTCCACTATAAATAAATGCAGCGGGGTATGACAGGGGGCAAATCAACAATGAAAATGTTACAGAGCTTCAGAGGCATTTCTGAAATCCTTGACTATGAAAGAGACTGCTGCGAGGTTAATCGCACTATGAATAAATACTGTACAGGGTAAATATACTGCATAACTAGAAGCAATAAAAGGCTATTAGTATTGTCAACATCATCAAAGTAAAACCTATGATCACACATTGGCTATAGTATACTTTATTAATTAACACACTCAATAATTTTTAATGTTTTTTTTTTCCATGTAGTTGATTTTTGCATAAACCTGCAATAACAGGCTAGGAAAGCACTCTATTATAAAATGTATGTTTATATGAATTTATTATTACTATCATTGGCATTCATACCAGTACATTGGTATTCATATACAACAATGGCCATGGCGTTAAAGTGTGAGTTGATGTTGTGATAAATAAGACAAACTTATGCTCGCTGCACCAACCTCTCACATTACCTTCCAGTCACCTGCATCATATTTAATAATTAGAAGCATGAGGACAGTAAAAGAAAAGACTGTCAAATTTGGACCACCATTTCCTCCTCTCCCTGTCGTTTATACTCTCCCCTCTTGGATCACAGGGACTCTTTTCCACTCCATTTCAACTTCAGATTTAACCCCGATAACTGTCCTTGTTTAACGCACCATTGGCAGTTAGCGGCACTGAGCTCCTTTAAAAACACTAACAGCAGGAAAACAGAGTGTGCCGTCGCTGATGGGATGAGGCCTCGCTGGCACACTTGCGGTCTTGTGGTTCTGCATTTTAGTGTGTTTGTTTTTCTCAGTGCATTGTTTGGGCGTTAATTGGCACATTTTGTACAGAGATGAGCATCATTTGATGTCCCAGCCTTTATGTTACTCATTTGTTCTCTTGCGGCCGTTTTCCTGTCATCCGTGTCAATATTCCCAAACCGGAAGGCATCAGATTATTCTTCTGAGGCCGCTCTGATTGCGCAATCAGCAAAAGATGCAAAAACAACATGACAATAAAAAAGATCATGTCTACAACCTTAATTCTTTCCCTCAAAAACAGGAAACTCCTTGTTTTAATTACCATCAGCCTCAATAGCTCAGAGGAAAGAAAACACCATTATAAATCCCAGCAGTTTGCCATCAAGTGCTGACTGACTGACTGCAGCCTCGTACGTCCACGTCACCAAATAACGCCTCTGACGTCACTTAGCGTCTCTCCTTGCACCATAATCATTTACATGCGTGTGAGATTATGACTAACCGTGTGACAAATCAGACATGAAAGCTGCGGTTGATCTTTGGTTACCTGACCCCAGTCAACCACCTCAGCTGCATATCTCGCGGCCAGCGGCACGTTGTTTTCCCCATCTGATTTCAACATGTGGTTGCGTTCATGTGTCAGTGTGTTTTGACGCTGTGGATTTGACGTCCGGCAGTTGTTATGTCCCGGGCGTGTTCAGCGCCCGCATTTCAGGCGTGTTCTCGGACATGTAATGTGCAATCGCATGTGTTCTGGGTCAGCTTTTGCTCAACACCACATGCCCCGACGTCAAACCTGCCTGCCTTCAGCTTCCTCTTCTCCACTGCTTCTTTCCTGAGCTCTCTCCCCTCCTTTCCATCCCTCTCTTTCTCTGGTGAGATTTTCTTAACAGCTTTTCTCACTTGTTCCCTCTTTATCGCTTTTATTCTTTAATTAGCCTACTTTCCTCCCCCCCTTTTCCATCCCTCCTTTTCTCTCTCTCTCTGCTTTATTCAATTGTGAGTACAAGTACAGCTTGATCTTGTTCTGGTTTGCAGTAATCACGTTTTTACTCCCAGGCATCCCGTAGCCCCCTCCGCCATCCTCCGGCTAACAATCCAGAAGTGACTGAACAGTCAGGACTGTGTGTGTGTGTGTGTGTGTGTGTGTGTGTGTGTGAGGGGAGGTTATGAAATGTGGAGGGGCTACACATGCACTGTTTGTGGAGTGGAGGGAGATGTAATCATTTATTGATGAGGAACAGATCGGAGTTATTCTCTTTCTGCTTCCTAAATCACAAACTGCTCTCCTCCAGACTGTACGTATGCTTCTCATAAACCTCAGCTGATTCATTACCCCCTGCTCTCTCTCTCTGCATGCGTCCATCCCACCACGCAAACATGTTTTCATTTGGAGGAACATCTCTTTATATGTGCATGCCCTAAAAGGACGGGTTCACCTCCTGCTGAACCCAGCAAACACTGCCTTTTGAAGAGTCCAAAGGAATATGTACTTTTGTAGCAGAATATGGCTCTACTTTGACGTACAGTCCATATTACTCAAAATGCAAAGAACCTTCTTTCAAGAGGCCATTGAGGTGGTTATTGGTGGTTATTTAATCATATGATTGAGTGTTAAAGTAGCAAAATGAGAAGGAGAATTGATTTATAGTTGCAGTTCTGCTCCACGCTTCAGCAATAACACTAAAAGAGAATTCCTAAGCAGCCATTTAGGTGCAGATTTAAAGCTCCCATAGTATTCATATTTCATGAATTTGCCTTGAAATAGACGTCATCTCGGGATAAGAATAATGTGTTTCATGAAGTCTCTTAAGTGCAGCTTCGTTTGTGTTTCTTGGATGAAGTTCTAGAGGGATAAGTGGTGGAACAGGCAGAAATCTGGACCCCGAATGGCAGAAATCCCCTCCCCAACACACACACCTTCACCTTCACCCACCTACTTATTTTAAATGGTGCAAATCGGCTACGTGGAGACACTCCAGGAGACGGGAGAAGTCAGACAGTTGTCACCAGTCGATACAGGCTGTAAGTCCAGATGCAAAGCTTTAATTGGACGTAAGTGAAAGTCCATGTAAAAATGAGGGATTGTATGTGCCATCCAGTTCAAATTCTGATCCGGTCTTCAAAATCCATGAATGTAAATCATCGTAAAAACGTTAACAATCCCCTATCAAGGTTACTTTAAAAGCCAGGTGCGGAGACTTGTGAGTGAATTAGTTGATTTTTTATGACAATTTTACACAAGTTGTGAGCAGGCAAATCATTACTTCTCAGGCATTGCTGTTAATTTTGTTTATGGACATTAACAAAGCTACTGTAAGTGACAAAAATTTGGTTCACTTTCATGTTTATTCTTTTTGTTAAAAATTGTCATTGTTTTCTTTTCAGTAAAAAGCTGATAACTAGGAAGCTGTCGTCAACTTCTCACCACATAGTTGGAACAGTTGCTCACAGGAACAAATTACAAGAAGTTAGGAAATCTGATTATAACTGATAACAGTTCAGTCACGGCCAGGTTTTCTTAGCTAGCGGGCTAGTTGACAGCCCACACATTACTGTAGTGTGAGTTGCCACAGTTGCACAACCATCAAGGAAATGAATGCAGCTCCATCAATTTCGTTATGGGATCTTTGTTGCACAAGCTAGAAAGAAGCATTGAGGAGATCCTGTGTAACTTTTCAAGAAACAAGGAACAATTACAGCATGATCTTAAAATGCTAAAACATAGCATAGCAGGAGAACAAGTAGAGAAGAGTCATAAAGTAAGCGAACTGACTTAATGTTAGTTACACAGCAATATCTCGCTAACGCTAGCAAACGTTAGCCACCTTAAGCTAATGGTCATACCAGACCAAATAAGGCTGTAGCTGCAAAAGCCCTGAGAGTATTGGATTGAGCAAGGGTGCGTTTATTGCAAATAAATTGAACTTCACATTTGTAAGAGTAAGAATATGTTATTTCCTCTTTCAAAAGCTACATAGTCTCGCTTTAAAGCACCATATATAATGGTTTAAATTTGCCCATTGACATCTTAGGTCTTAGGTTGGGCATAATTAATTGTAAACCTTTCCATCTCTCTGTGTATATTCTTCCACAGTCATGAATAGCGTACACAGTCCACTAATGGCAACATTAATTTTATATTCCGCTTCACACCCACCAGCCTCACTGGCTTTCATACAGTATAGGGCCTCTTATAACGGAAAGCGGCCACTAACCAGTGATTGTGGGGTCTGCAGTGGGGGAAATGGAATGAATATTTCCCGTACACACTGCAGGCCATACAGGTGTGACGCACCTGTCCTCCAAGACAACATTCCTCCCTGGAGCCTGCAATCCTGCTGACGCACCAAAATGTTATTCCACAGAAGAGTGGACGCGTGGTGTGTGTATATTGGGGGGGTGGGGGGGAGTTTCTAGGTAAGGGTCTGGGGCTTTCCCATCTTTGAAGTATCCCATGGCGACCAGGGAAAACACGAACACATGCTATGAAACCCTGTCAAATCTGTGTAGGAGGCTGGGTTGCCCTACAACCCAAAACCCCCCAAATCCCCCACTGTGACTTCGCACATCCTCCCCTGAACATCAGTGTGTAAAACCCTTGACCCCCTTCTTCATTGCCGATGACATTCGTGGATAACACATGATCATATGCTGACCTCCAGGAGGCATCGTTTACGGAGCGTCTGACTCAACGAGAGGGGCCATGGACGGCCAGCAGGAGGACGGTGGGTATACCTGGTTGTGGTCTTGGTTACCCTGGCAACGCGGTCCAAGGGGGCCCAGAGTGTTTGCACTGCACACAGCTGTGTGACTTGGAGGGGCTGGTGAGAGGGGGGAGGTGTGTG
>NTHP01000007.1:1465702-1476319 GCA_003416845.1 Oplegnathus fasciatus
ACTTGTTGAGGTTTTTTTCTTTGGTTCCTCTGAATTTTTATTTATTTGCATTTTCCACTACGGGCAGTGTTGTTTTCCTCGCAGGCCGTGACCTTGGTCGTAAAACCGCAGCATTTTTCACACCCACAATGCACTAGAAAGAATCTCTCAGTTGCAGGCTATCACAAATGACCACATGGTTTATTACAATTCACCCCTCATTTATCATTTCAAAGACATTTCATGGCTTTCCCGAGCTATTTTGCCCCCCAAGACCATGTTTATTTCTCACTCTGACATACAGTACACACACACACACATCTAAACTACAGTTGCAAAGGCATACACCCTGCATGTGCTTAGACACACAAACACACATCATTTCAATCATACGAGCTTAGAAACATAAACAAGATTTAGCGCTCTAATGTGAACATAAACTGAAAAATGTTCCACCATCTGACCAAACCCAAAGCCTGATTTGCACTGTAAGCTGTGTTTACATGCACACAAAGGCAACATGAAATGTAGGTCAAACCAGGAAGGCCAAAGTGGCGGTGAGTGAGTCAAGAAAGGCTACATGTGCCGTCCAATCCACCCACTCTGCAGGACTGATTTGATCTCAGAATGAAGGGAAATGTCACAGCTCAGACATCTGATCCGTTGATGGGATCTCCTTTATTGCACCAGTGAAGTCGTTTCCATGGATGACTCACAATTTGTCTTTTTGCCGTTTGCCCTTAGTAGTGAATATGTTGCATTTTGTCAATTTTGAGATTTAAGAATGAAGACTGACAAATGTGTGTGTGTGTGTGTGTGTGTGTAGCAAGTTTTCAGTCATTGTTCAGCTCCTACATCTGTGTTTTACATCTTTTGGAGTACCACAAAATTGTGGATTTTTATCAAATTGGCGCTTACTGTAAAAGCATGACTTAAGTCAATTTATGACCCTTTTCCATTATGAGCAAACCGAACAGTATTGAACCAACCATGATGAAAGGATGTTTTTGCAGAAATGTGTAAACATTTATGCTTTCCTGAAAACATTATTTGGGTTGGACATATTTATGGCTAATTGCACTATAAAGGTCGCCAAGTGGATCATTTACCGCCATCGATAGGACTTTCTGGCCAATGTAGCAAATTATTCTGAACACAGTCATAATAATAAGACCAACTAATCCTGCAGACAAGAACTGTTTAAAATATTTGACCAGGCAAAAAAAATTTTTTTTTTTTAATCTCAAACTATTTTCTCCATGTTTCTTGCTCGAGCTCAAAACATTCTATTAATCCTGATCTATTAAACGCATTTCCACCTTCTCTCTGGACTTGTTTGGGCAGGACAAAGAAAGTACTCTGTGCATACCTCGATCACGCCAACCTTTGTCCAACCCTGTCTTCTGAGTTACGTTTATATACTGTACTGCTAATTTGCAACAGCGAAATGTATTTTGCGAGAAACCCAGTGCCGTCTGAATCACGTTTTTATCTAACGAATGAGTCTGAACCTGCAAGTAGCAAAATGTTCACACTGAATGTATCTGCAAAATGTAAAAAGTGGTTTTTATGGTTGTGTTTAGGCACTCAAAGTGGTTGAAATTAGAGAAAGCTCGCGGTTAAATATTGAAAAAGTCCGCCGTGACTTCAAACACGAAACATAGTTTAACATTTCACTGAAACATTTAACTTCCCACTAACCAAAGTGCTCCTGTTGCCTAACCCTAACCACATGCAGGACTCGACTTGTACGCCCACCATCCACCCCGACTACCTCTCTGTGGCCTGGTACATAAATGTAACGATCCTGTTCGTCTCTAACTTTTTCAGTGATCACGCCTTTAAAACGTGGACATATCTGAAGGTACAGCACGGCTTTTCTCATTAACCTGTTTTTATTATCATTCTGTCAACACCATAAAATGATGATTTGGTCAGCTGGCTTTGTGTGTCCTACACCTTACCAGATGTTGAAGCGCAGCATTGTTGTTTGCGATTTAGCCGTTTTTTATTTTGTTCAGGTGTTTCACTGTGGACAAAGGTCTACTGAAATGACCTGGTGTGGAAATTGTCGAGGCAAAGGATATTTCCAAAGAAACGCAGGCCGCTCTGCAGATGTTACGACATATACACTGAACATTTATCTGCAGATGATTACTTTCACCGATTGCAAATGCTATCACTTCTCTTTTGTTACCATGCCAGTAACAGGAAGCTGATCAGTGTGTGCCGCTGAGTTCAGGTAGAGATACTGAGGCCAAGAGGTACAAACATCAAGCTGCTGAAATCACTGAAGCACGCATGCAGGTCAATACTGAACATTGTGTGCTTCTGCCTCTGGAGGCTAATATACTGTTTCACTCCATGGCTCTCCCTCTCTTTTCTCTTTTCACTCTGCCTCCACACACACGTACACACACTGCTGCTTATGTAACTTGCTAGGTCATTGATAGTTGGAGAGGGGCTAAGGCAGTTTTAGCCTTATGTAAGATGTAAGTGCAGAGAAGGACCACTTCTTAACAGTGTCTCCAACACCTCGTATTTCTCACTTTGAAGTCTCTCTGCGCCGTAAACACACAGAATATGGAGATGCAGAGTTACGCATGAGTAGTGGGAAAAGTATATATGGGAGAATATTTTCCTATGATTTTTAAATTGCTACTTCTGGGGAATATATCGCTCCTTTCCAGGAAAAAGCTGGATTTCTCACCATAAATAAAGTGTTTTAATGCTATTTTTTTTCACATTTGGTACCTTATGTGGTGTATTTTTTTAGTAGCACAATAATTCCCTTGTAAAATTCACTATCTCTGGGGTGGAAGAAACATATTTAGAGATTTTGCAGCTGACATTTTAGCATGAAGAGTAATTGGAAATGAATGCTAACGTTGCTCCATATCAGCTGGATGTGAAAATATGCAACTGTACACCAACAAGCTTGCCCTATCAACATAAAAGGTGATATAATATGTCAAGGTTGTGTTTACAGCTTCTTCTGTCCCTAAATGGCCAAAACTTAGTTATTGCAGGTTGAAGTATTTAGCTACGCCTAATTCTTATCGAATTTCCTGTGTCAAACCCCATTTCGTCCCTCGAAACCCTTTTTTCCCCACCTCTTCTCCTCCTTCGTTCTCTTTACAGAAACCACAAGGGGCGGGCCAGGAAGCTACGGTGCCTAATTGAAACATTTCCCCCATCCTGAGTCTCACTCCTTGGGGTTCTTTTCTATGACACCTTCCGGTGTACACCGTCACCCATTCGCTTGACCTTCATTTCTTCCCGATCTCGACCCCTCTCGTTCCTCCATCCCTGAGCCTCATTCATTCCCCATCTAGCACAGCACATACTTTCAATAAACGTATATGCAGTCAGAGGTGGCGTAGTCTTTGTAGTGGAATTAGGCACTCAAGCACACATGCTAGAAGCTATTTTTCAGCAGGAAATTTCATGAGAATTACTGGGAAATACCAGACTCTTAATTCATAGTAGGCCTATCCAACCCTAATATGAAGTAGATGTTAAACTGGGGGTGCAAACACACACACACATAGAAATCATAGAGTTAAAAGGATGCTCTCATGCAGCTGGATAAGTATTCCCAAAGCCTGGCTCACAAATGTCTCTCTCTGGACTTTATCCTCAAGCACACACACACACACTCACACACACCGGATTCCACCATCACCACCTCTGGCAGACCCGCGGGGTCAGCAGTGGACATACGACTCCACTGGGTGTCCCAGTCCACCTGTAATATCAAACACTCCCGAATGCTCCGAGTCAGACGCTGAGTGAGATATCAATCCCATCCCTCCTTCCGCCACGGCCAGTTTCATGGCTTTAAATCATTTCCTGGCTGAAATGACTGCTCGGTGTTGCTCCAGGATCGCCTGCACCTGTAGACCCACGTACGTGTGACAAAGAATGACCACACAAAACTGTGGCGCCTTAATAAATCCTGCTTTAGCTGCAGTTTTACATGAGGGTCAGCGCTGTTGCATAGATTAACTGGAAGCATTTCATTTCATATATGAAGCCCCTTCAGATCGCAATGAAAATACAGTAAAACACATGAGGGATGGGGGATGTGGGTTGAGCGCTGGTGAATAAATGCAGATGTATGCTGTGATTTTGTGTGTATGTGCATATATAACACATATTGTTGTATATTCCATAGATTTCTGGGTTTGGTTGCTCACCACAGAGGGGAGGAGGTGTTACGTAACAGCTCATAATTCACAAAAAACAATCACTTCTGCTAACGAATATCATTTTATGGTGCGAAGAAAAGCGTGTGTCTCTATGTGTGTGTGTGTGTGTGTGTGACTGGAGCTGGTAATGCCCGCTGGCGCCAGTGTCAACATGTGCTTTGTAAGCAAGTGTTGAATTTGGATACAGGCATTGTTACTTTCAGCAGGGATTTGATTATGATGTGGTGTATATATGAATGAGGAGAGAAACTGTGTAAAAGCCAGTTAAAGCTTTATATCATATGCTTCTTATTAAAGCCTTGTTTTATGTTTTGTGGTTTTGTGGGACGGCCGGCGCGGCTGAAGCGACTCCTCGGCTTGTTTTTAATGGAGTGTCGCTGGCTCGCTTATCAATTAATGCAGATTTGAGGCTGCTACAGTGTAGCTTCGATTATCAGGAACTGTGTTGGTTGATATTGGCACATAAAAGATGATGTAAAAGAGTAGCACCGTTTTATTATAGACCCGTAACAGACTCCATAATTCTTAAAATAAGCTATGTTCTGATATCAGTTATCAGTTATCAATGTAGCAAGTTAGCTTGAGCCAGATATTTCCCTCACGAGTTGGTGGGGACCAAAATAGAGCTAAAAGGAGAGTGAAAATTAGACTTATATTCAGCAGGTGGTCAGAAACACGACTCCAAATGAATGCCATGTATGTATTTGGCTCTGTGCGTGCTGGATGTGTAAATGACAACTGAATGCTAGTTTGCCACATCAGCTTAAAAGGTGATAATGTCACGGTTGTGTTTACAATTTGTTTCCGTTGCCTCGAGGTGCCAAAATCTGTTATTACCTCCGGTGTATTGCCTGTATGTAGTACCCAATGTAATCAAACCTAACAAAATAAAGGCTTTTAATATATGTGTTCTTCTTGCTCTGGCTAAGAGTGCCTGAGGAATGTTTTCTTCTCCGTTTTTATTGAAACAGACAACCACACTAAAGCGAACCATGGTATCTGCAGTGCTGACAGCAAGAAGACAGTCTCTGCGTTTCTTGCGTAAAGAGTGACGTTGTGGTCTCCACGCTTGGCCGCTACAAAGCCTTTATGATGCCTGCATCGAACAGCCAAAGGGCTGATCAAAATGAAGCGCCCCCCCCAGCTAATCTGACAGTTCTCCGTGCAGCTAGTGCGCCGAAATCCATCTCAGCATCCCATATGGCGGACAACTTCAAAGCCAAGCTTTTGAAGTCTGCCCTGACAAGTCTAGAGGCTCATGAGCCTTAAAGAGGCAGTCGCTGTTGCATAAAGACGAACACACAGCATGTAGAGTATAGACCTGCCACATAAATCTTGGCTGCATGCTGAAGTACGGGAGCTGTATGACCTGAGGAACACTCTAATGTCATGCGGTCATATTTTGGTGCAAGTTTTTTGTAAATATTTCAATGTGCATGTTTTTGCAAATCCTTGAAATGCAATATGCTACCTGAAAATGTAAACCTTCTCCTTCAGTACATCACGCCTGAATATCTTGACCTGTCAGAAACAGTGTGTCTTGCGTTGTTTGACAATTTAATCTTGAACGCAGCACCAAAAATGAGCCAAACACTGTGATATAAGGTTGCAGAGGAGGTGGCGTTCTCCCTTCCTCTGGGTAACAAAGGATCCCGAGACAATCACACATTCCTGGAATGATAATGCCGCCATTGTGCTATAAGTCTATTATTAACACTCAGCTCATGTCGTTCTGTGTCTTTCGTTCTCCTCATGCTACGACTGGACAATGGGATACTGTTATCAATCCTCCTGCCCCGGGAAAGGCGCTTAATGAGCGGGTTTCTGCCATCGCTGCGGCGACCAAAACAGGCCGGGGTTGGTAGGGAAACAAGACAGTAGTCATTACAGATTTGTGTGGTGTTTACTCGCCTCTGGGCTGTTGACAGCTCTTGAGTGAGGATTTCCCCGGATGTCAGGCCGCGGTGAGCAAAGTGAAGAAATCAGACGGGCACGTAAACAGAGTGCGGTTTGATGTTAACCTTGACTGCACTGTAATCATCAGGCCGATATATCAACGCTTAAGAGCATTCACACGCGCCGAAAATGTGAGCTTTCGCCACATACAAAAACACACACACACACACACACACAGAATGATGAAGTCAGCAGATACGGTATCAGCTGTGCTGTCTGTCTTGTGTTTTTCACCTTACTCAACATGGCTCCAGGCTTTCTTTACCTTAATCTCCAACACACACCTGACACTGTAACACACTGCCTGAGAGCTTCTTCACCTCATCACGTCTCACAGGCAGACCTGTGCGTGCATGTGTGTGTGTATAGTGTGTGTATGTAGTTCACTAGTAGTTTTGGGCCCACAAAGTGCACACGCTTACAAAAAAGTGTGTAGACATTTGACAGGCAGCTTACATGATGGGATAGATGATGTGCAGACTGGTGTTGCTCCAGGCAGCTGAAAACAGCAGTAACCTCTATTCCTATAGGAGCTTACAGTAGGTCTGTGGTACACATCGGTGAGTCTATAGCAACCTTTTCATACTTAATCTCCTACAGCATCACTGTAGCATAGTGTTAGTATGATACTGTCATAGTAGACACTGATTCCGTGTCTGGCAAACTGTGTGATGTATCACTTCATATTTAGATTCAAAGGATTCAGAAAAACTTGTATGGAAGTTTGTCTGATTTGACTTTGCAGACGTCGACACCCTACTGATGTCATTTTTAAGTTATCAGACAAAAAATATACAATTTTTTTGATTTGACATCGTTCACAAATAAGTAAAAGCACACAGGAGACATTAAGTAAAAACATATTGGATACAAATAAAGTAGTAAAAGGGAAGCAAAGTCCAAATTACCTGCAAGCGATCACACCACAAAGTGACATTTGCCGGTCCAAGCGAAGTGGAAGGGGCCAAGCTAACCGTGAACACACTAGCTGGCTAGGCTAGTCCTAGTCAGTCACAATAGCTCCCGGAGCGTCTCTCTATTCTCTCCCCTTTGGCATTTTGTTCACCATTGTACACCATTTTCTTCAATAAAAAGTTAGCTCTCTGAGCTCATGAGTTTGTCATTGGTTTGTCAGAAAACTCATTAGCTTATTAGCTTAGTTTGGTCGCTAATGGGACAATACGTTTATATAAAATGATGTAGCTTTAACACTTGTCTCGTAACTGTTTGTTATGTTGTGGAACAGCTTTTACTCCAACAGGGGACAGTTAAATAAAACTGGAAGGTAGCGACACACCGTCCTCTAATTTTTACTCTCCGGCTCTCCATACCCTCAAGGGTCAGAACCGTCAAGATGGCTTGCTATTGGTCGACGGTGCACATTTGCGTATCATATTTCATCCAAATTTAACAGGTTTAACTTTCACGCAGATTAATTTCGTCCTTGATTAGATCCTTTGATCGCAGCAATTCCACTGGAATGGACTGATTTTGCTGCATAATTGTTAAATCCTTGTGTGCAGACCTTAAGCATGAAACTCCTTCACTCCCAGTTTATGATGTTAATGAAAGTTGGAATTAATGATTTTTTAAAGACGTTTGTCATGGCCAGGTAATGTCATTCCTTTTGTAATAATGGTATTGTAGCTTGTTTATATAATATATTATCTTATGTTTTGTTATTACCATTCAACTCAATCACTACCTTGCTTTTAACCACTTTTTTTTTTCTCTTTCAGTATGGGAGCAATAATTTAGAGAATTTCTTTGTATAGGAAACCTCAATGGGAAACATCTTTACAAGGCATGTTCTTACTCATGTTACCTTCTTGTGTGATGTGTGTGTGCATCTGTGCGTGCATGCATGCATCTATGCATATGTAAATGCATGTAATCTGTTCATCTACAGTGTGGCCTCTTTCGGCTGATTGGTTCACCTGCTCTCAGGCTCCTCTGTTAGTTTAAGATCCCTTATCTATATGAGAACCTGCTCACACACATGCAAGGACGGCTTGTTCTTCCATAAATGCGCATGCAGCTTTCACTTAAGGCAGAACAGAGCGAACAAAAGCAGGAAGATGATAGGCTTAAGAAGGAACAGAGGATAGAGAGGGGAAGTAGGGACAAAAAGAGGAGACAGAGCATCCATTGGGGCTTCAGCGCAGAGCAGGTTGGGTGAGCACCGGACCAATAGATAGGCTCAAATGTTCCCTGATGGGGATAGAGATATGGATATACGCATAATGTCTAGACTCATGCAGATGCACACACCCAAGGTTTGATGGGAACGCTCTCACTGTGCTTAAGCAGAGATTATGTAAGGGGGGCCTCAAGTCATACCTGCACAGAATCTCCACACATGGGCTCCTCTTACATGACGCTGCCTCTCTTCAACGCTCTCTTGTCCTTGAGAGAGTGGGCAGGAAAATGATTTCCGTCATGCCTACGAAACATTTATGTCTGTTGTGATGGTCACCATAGAGAGCCAAAGCCACGACGTCACGTCTGGCCAGCCGTCTGTTCCACTAGCTTCTGTTACTTGATGCAAATCTCTCATTCAGCATGTCTTCGGTCAAAAAAATTCTCACATTCCAGTTTTTCCATCAAGGTCTTGTAAGGCTTTCTAGATGCTTTTCTTCCACTGTGACACACAGCACGGAAAAAATGACACTAATTCCCCCAGTCTGTTTGATCTGGCTATTGGGGTGATGACATGCTAACAATTCAGCATGAAACCACTTAAAATCTTGTGATAAGATATAAATTAAAGAGTAATTAAGTATGTTTTTGTGGATTTTTTATGTGTTTAATCAGTTTTCTAAACAACTTTAGAGGCGTGTCATTAAAACTATGCCATCTTTTCACATTTAGGATACTACTGCAGGTCTGTACATGTGGCAGAGCTATCTAGACGTTCAGATGAAATGCACATACGTACACACATAGACAACCTTAATCCTCATCTCACCACTGCTTTGCTGCTTCCTAAATGCAAAAGCTGCAGAACAAAGTAGACCACAGTGGTTTTCGCTGTGGGCGACAGGAAGGAAAGAAGATAAGGCGAGTGGTCGCAGTGTAGAGGTGAGAGGCTGGTTTAGGAAGCAGAAGAATATAAAAAGATGGTATCATTTCACCAAGCGAGCTATCTGTTGCTTTTTAGGATTTGTTTTCTCTGTGATTTACACCACAGATTGACACGAGTCCCACTAAATCTACTGTCAACATCTATTTTATAGCTTTGTTTGCCTCACATGTGCATATATGTGTGTGCAGTCAGCGGGCTAAAACAGTGAGGAATAACACCCTTCTAATATTCACTGACTGATAGCATCATGCTGCAACTTGTTGGGTGGGCTGTGTATATCTAATATCTGTCAGCCAAAAAAGGAGTTTGAAAGTGTTTGGGTTTATGTACTGTGACAAAATTACAATACATACCATGCAATCAAGTTCTCCATGCTACTAATTTTCTTTCTTACTAAATGCTCACTAAGGACTTTCCCAGTAGTTGGCCAATGAGAAGAGGATTTGTTCAAAACTGAGAACAAAACCAAACATGGGGGAAATTAGAAGGAAAATAATCTGAAAGTTGAAGTGGAAAAGTGGAACTTTAGTAGCTGTATTCTTTGGAAACTTAATCCATGAATGAATTTTCACTTCCAGTTTTAGCCATGGGTCCGTGGGAAGTGAGGTTTGTTAAAAACCACAATAGAATTTACAGTAATAATGCTGCCTTCAAGTACATATAACTGTTGTGAATTCAAGTCACCACACATGAATGAACAATCAAAATTGTACCCGGAAAGCACAGACACCTCATTCAGCAAGTGAAAGTAGGAATGATGCATGCCATCATTAAATCATTACTTGATATGTGTGAACAATCACTTTCCATTTTCAGTCTTTGAAATTGTCACAGATTTTTTTTCCTTCCTGTCTCAGTACAACAACTTCTGGCTAATAAAACACAATAAAACTCTTCCTTTGCACCACTAGAAGCAACATAAACATAAATAAAACCCTTTTCTGAACAAGAGCACTTGAATGTAGGAAAAATAGTATATGAGACTTATTTACTTGGAAGTAGGATGTTACGAGGAGCACTTAAATGCAGCGTAAAGCTGACATTTACCACAAATACACACTGATTTATATATTGTGGATGTCCTGGGGTGGGGGTAATGTAGTCCTAAAGCCAGTAACAGTTGTAGGTTGCCATCATGCCTATATAAGGAGAAACTCTGCTCCTGTAAAAGCCTCTGCTGTGCTGGCAGGTTAAGTGCATGTTATGTTGAAGTTTAAAGTGCTTCTTTCGTGGTTTCGTTCTCAGAAATGGAATTCACCCCATCCTTAAAGATATTTTTACAAGTTTAAACAATAATACTGGTTTTGTGCTTTAGAATACCAGTACGGTTCTAATTAGGTCTAATCCAGACTCAGGAAGCAGGTTCTGGTTTAGGCTTTTTTTTTT
>NTHP01000007.1:1479364-1499222 GCA_003416845.1 Oplegnathus fasciatus
TAGTAGTAACAGCTAGCTTGGCTCTGTCCAAAAAATCTGCCTACCAACACCTCTAAACCTCACTAATTACTTCGCTTTTTGTACAGATTAAACACAAGATATAATGTATAAATCCTCTGTCGCTCTTTATTTCTTCCTTTTTTCCCCATTAAAAGGGTTTTTTGGGGGAGTTTTTCCCTAATCGATTGGAGGGCAGAGGGTATGCTGTACAGATTGTAAAGTCCCTTGAAGCAAATAATGATTTGTGATATTATATATTATATTGACTTGACTATAAATTAGTGAGCTTTAGAAGTGGTGGTAGACCTTTGGACAGAGCCAGGCTAGCCTCTTTCCCTGTTTCCAGTCTTTATGCTAAGCTAGATAACCAGCTGCTGGCTCCAGCTTCACACTGAATGGTCAGATATGAGAGTGGTATTGATCCTCTCATCTAATCTCGCTTAGTTCCCAACATGTTAAGCAAGTTGAGAAAAGGCTCAGTAATCTTCCCTTTTGCAGTAAGCCAAATTGTTTTTAAAATTTTACATGTCAACTTTTTTTGGGGGGTGGCAATATTCCCATACATACTGTAATATTAGTGACAAGCAAGTCTATTTTGGATAAACACTTTATTTACACATATGAGAAGAGACACTTAGCGCCATATATGGAGAGAAAACTAGGATTTCTAACATTACATTTACCTTTTAAAGGAAGCATCTGAGTTAGAGGGTGACATTTGTACACTATCGTGTATATCTGAGGTTTATGGCTCAATTTTTCTACATCTCTACAACATAGGAAGTGGAATTCTTGTAATTTTTTCAAGCAAGGAATTAGTTCCCCCTAACTTTATCACTGCAGCAGTTCATTTTTCAAATAGTGGGACATGTTTTTGAATGTTTAAAATGTTTTATAGTGGACAGACTGCCCTCACAGCGCTGAGCCAAATGGACTGATCACAGCATCAGAGGCCAGACACGTAGAGTGCTACACAATGCCAAACTGCGTGGTCACACCTGAGGGCGAAAGCCGCACACATACACACACACATTAACACACAAACAGACTCAGACACAAACACAGACGTAGACATAAATACACAGACACACACGCGTAGTCTCATACACTCATGCGGGCACACAAAAAGCCATAAAAACAGACAGACCGAAATACACACGCACATTAACACACAAATCCATAAACATAGACACATATTCACACACACAGACGACTATAGCAGACAGAGACACACTTATGTTATTTTTTCTGCCACATGGGCGCTCCAAATGTGTTCGTTTTACCTGAGAAATAAAGACAGAGCAACACACCAGTAAGAGCTGGTTTAATGTGGTTATAACTGTCTAGTCGAGTTATTTCATTGTGATGGTCAGCTGCGGGCAACAGCCACGACTGCAAGACCAGCATGAAAACGTTAGCTCGAGCAGAAGCCTCCGCAGCCGCCAGAGAGGCCAGTTTAGACACGCACCACTCACAGGCATAAATCAAGCTTAAGTAAACTTTAAGTCAAGAAGAGAATGAGTTAAAGATTTTGGGTGAAAGGGGCTGCATTACAGGTTTGAGTGCAAACAAAGGGGACACACAAACCCTCAATCAGACCTGACCTACTTCATAATGTTTTCAATTGGTTGGAATAAGAATTTAAATGTCAGTCAATATGTTACTTGAACCACTTGTTAGTAATTTTAATGGACTTGCAAGCCGTTGCTATTTAGTTTATCCAGATACATGTCAGTGACTGATTATACTCCTGATTTGTGATGCAATTCGCTAAGTGTTATTTCGCTATTCTGAACAAGCTAAAAGTAAAATGTTGGACCCGATGCACGTAATATAAAACATTCTGAGAGCACTGTCTGATTCAATGCAAACTTTCCTGGCTATTTCGCTGCTTTAGGCCTGACTGCGTTCACACTGCACATTCAGCATGCCAGGGTTCACTTGGAAGGAAACCACCGGCTCTCTGACAAGTTGGACCCATTTGATGTGAGAAATAGAAAAATGCATGACCAAATATGTATATTTGACCCTGCCGGAGAGTGCAAAAAAGAGCGAGTTAAAGGGGCAGTCCACTGATTTTGCATGTCGAAGTCGGTCTACTGGTCGCTGGGAGTACTGCTCAACTGGTGATCAGTTGAATTGCGTCCTCTGTGGCTCTGCAGGGACTTTGACAAGGAAATTACTCAAGTGACATCACTTGAGTAGCAAATGTTAGCATGCTAACACACTAAACTAAGATGGTGAATATGGTAATTAGCTTCAAGCTGCCACCCAAAAAATATGCCAGTGAAAGGAAAAATCAAGCCTTCATAAGAGAGAAAAGCTACTTGCAAAGGACATTTAGTTGTTTGGTAGTAAATGTATTTTCCCTATTATGGGTCATTAGCCAATTGAAAACCTCAAGTCTAAAACTAAAACAGGAAAACAGACTGTGACAATCGCAAAATATGTCTTGAAAAGCACCACAGACTGATGCTGTATAGTGCAAATGTATCATATGGCGGATTTTGCCTTTTAGTCACTGAAACCACAAGCTATCATGTAACCCCCATGAACCCTGACTGCAAGGACGCACAGAGAAGAAGAAGTCAGGACTGTCCGATTTTCCTCTGCTGAAGTTACAAACCCAATGAAGCCTTGACCTCTAACACCCGCCACTGTCACACAAGCATCTATACATACACAGAAGACCTTAGTAACTGTTGCTGTTTGGCTTTCTCTTAGTCCACACAGAGCCCACCACCACCTCCAGCCAACCTTTGCTCCAGCGACATCACACGCACCCACACTTACACACATGCATATATATATAATTGGAGATAAAATGGCTGTAAACAGAGACAGTCGGGAGTCTTTATCATTCACATATTTATTTATTCACTTCTACACACAAGTGACGCCTGACAAGCAGTTCACTACTTGCACTTTCTTTGAGCATGTGTGCATACCATGCATGTGTGTGTGTGTGTGTGTGTGTGTGGCCGCAGGCAGGCCCGGACCCTGATGAAATCGCATTAATCCTCAGGGCCGATAAAGCCCTGTTGGTGGCAGTCCGGGAGGCCCCCAGGCACTCGCCGCCCGGCCCAGCCAGGACCAAGCAGGGACCAGGAGCTGTAAGCTGCTTTCTCTGTGTCAGCCGCACCAAGACACAGCCAGCACTGGTGCTAGCAGGCAGCACAGGACATGTACACACACACACACACAGGACAGAAAAACAAAAAGTCATGCATGGAGGTAATGAACGACTACGGGCAGAGAGACGGATCTGTAACTGTGTAATATTCTGTATTATTTAAAAAGACACAAGAAAACACACTGTATGATTCTTCCACAATGACACCTACTCAGCACTGTAGTTTTCTCACTCAGGAGAAGTTTCTCAACCCTCATGAACCACCTTAAAAACAAGACCCTCCTCTTGGCTCCAGAGCCTGTCTGGAGAGGACTTTCCCCTGGTGCAACACTGACACCAGCAGGCAAAAATGAAGAACTGCATGCAAAAATCTCTTAAGGTGGACCGGTGTTGATCGTCGACTCAGCTTTCAACAGGCTGAATACTTTAAAGAAAACCTAATGTTGTGTCTGGTGCTGAAGTGATACCTCACTTAGCATCAAATGAAGAAATATTGATTTAATTTGATTGGTTGAAATCATTCTGAGTGTCATCTTCAACAGTGCACTTATAAAGGGGGTGAAGGTGCTGTTCACTATTTCACCAAAAGAGGGAAAAAGTCCTCAGAGGTGGTCAGGAGAGGTCAGATGCTCAGTGGCAATGGCCTCAATGCTCCTCACACACACACACACACACACACACACACACACACACACACACAGAGTAAGACAGCCACGGAGATGTCTGCCAGGCTGTATGTGATGGATGCTGTTTGAGTAAAGCATGTGTAGCAGCACACAGCACAACGCCAGAGTCCCACCATCCCCACAGGGTGACTGGTGAGGAGCTGCTGGCTCAGTGACCGGCCAGTCAGGCAACACACTTTGGGGTGTTTGGGCAGGTCAAACTCAGGACTCAAACGGAAGCTTTTTATTGTGAATATGCAGAGTGAGAATAAAATGTGAGAATTCATTCATTGAAGCGAGGGAAAAGGAGAAAACAAATTGAATGGAGAGGATGGAGGAAGAGAAAACATGTCAGTAAAAACACTTAGAAAAAGGGAAATGCATAGAGGAAGAGCTCCAAGTGATTATTTCTCCAAAGTTGTCCAGTCTTACCAGTTTACAGCCTGTTGCTGCAGAGACAGCCATATATGGCAAAGTTGACACGGCAAACGCGACATGAACAAAAACAGAAAATACATGTTTGGCTTTAGCGTTGCAGCGATCTAAAAATACACCCAGGGGAATACACATCGCGCATGCTCCCAGCTTGTTTTTCCAGCTTACAGTAAACCTTAATGCCTCTTCGTGTGTTTCTATAGAGATGAAAGACCTTCAAGATCAAGCACATCAAACTAATAACCTGAGGGACCTGTGGGTGAGAGACAGAGAGAGGTAAAGAGAGAGAGAGAGAGAGAGAGAGCAGATTAGATAAAGTAGAGAAGATTGGAGACACAATAGCCAGATGAGAGAGACGTGAGATAACAGGACCAGCAAGACACACCGCAGGACCACCGCTTTGACAGGAGAGGGGACCTGCAGGGGAGTTTGGGGCTCACACACACACAGATAATCCGATGTCAAAGCACTGGAACACACACACACACACAGAACATACACCGCTAGAGAAGAAGAAACAGATTTCATATTAATAGTTTTTGTTCATAATATTTGGTCTAAAATTTCATATCTGTTCACTACACTGCTTTTCCATGAGCATTTCATAAAAAAAGATCACAAGGGAAATGGATGGAAGATTGTGTCTTGAGTTTAGGTTAGGGATTGGAGTTGGTTAGGGTTAAAATTAAGGTTATCTTAAGTTTTGAGTTAGCCTTGAAGTGAGGCTATGTAACTTTTGATATAAGAAATAACAATAATTTCCTATTGTTTGGATTTGGACATTGGCCAGACTTTGGAACCCAGCAGTTTGCTTACTATTACTATTCATCATAGTGTCCCTTGGGAGATCGGAGTGGGTCAAAACTTTCCAGGAACTCAGATTTTTCATTCTGTCTCAATAACTAAACAGCTGCTTTGCACATTTCAAGCATTTGACTCAATCCCCACGTCGGTTTTGGAAGATTGTGTCTTGAGTTTAGGGTTGGGTTAGGGTTAAAATTAAGGTTATCTTAAGTTTCGAGTTAGCCTTGAAGTGAGGCTATGTAACTTTTGACATAAGAAATAACAAGAATTTCCTCTTACAAATGAAAAGTTGAATTCATGAGCAATAAAAACACACCCTTGCTAATATCAATAGGAGTTTGCTGCTACAGACTGGTATGAACAGTAGCTAAAGGTCAGTAATGGACTTTGTGACTTGTCTTTACTTACTACTGTTACACTAGCATTTACCGTTATCCCGTAACTATCACCTGTAAGCACAGTGACAGCACGTTATTCAGCAGAAGCAGTCACTTGGGTCTTGCTTTTGTAATTTTAGCCATCATTTCTGTTGTTTATGATAACACTGTACTTACCAAAGTAATTGCTAAGATCTGGGAAGATCACTATTAAAGTCTAACAGGCCAACAAACACGAGCGATCAGACAGGTTTAAACAAGAGTGCCATGCCATTGTTCCAACATCGCATTAGTCCGACGGCCCAATAGTCTGAAAAATGGCCCATTGGCCATTATGGCGAAAACAAATTCCTATTGCTCCGACGACCCATTTATCCGAAAATACACACTTTCCCTGCAGTTAACCGTAACCCTAACCTATCGCCACCACCTCTACCCCTTCTAACTGCAGGGAGAGTGTGTATTTTCGGATAAATGGGCTGTTGGACCACTGGGGTGTTGGACTAATGGGATGTCGGAACAATGGGCAGTCCCCTAAACAAACTAATAGTTTAGCCAGATTAGCTAAACTACTTTATTTGGAGGTGAAACTTCAAGTTAGCACACCTGAAATATTGCACATAAGGAAAGCGATACAGTTGGTCAAAGTTGAGCTATAAAGTCGTTCCGTAAACTGTGTTTAGAAAATTTTAAATATGAAAATAAGACCCAAGTTCCAATAAACCAGAATTATCCTTTAAGGTTAGCATTTAATTGTAGGTCTTTGCAAGTATAATAACACAGATGTGTGTCTGTGTGTGAGGCTGCATGTCCTTTACAGCATATTTCTGTCTTTATGTGCGGTTAATCGATAATTGTATGGCAGGGAATTGTTGTCTTTTGTCTCTCTTTTCTTTAGTTGAAGTGGGGTCAAACCAAAACTACTTACTTCAGCTACTCTTCTTGTCTACACCAGCAACAATGCATTGCCTTTGTCCTCTTTCATATTTGACACAGATTAGTGTGCTCTGGCAATGAAAAATGCTTCTTTTTTCCTACAGGGAGGCTTGGGCTTAATGAAAACACTTCGCAGGAGTGGAAATATGAAGCATGTGTTTCTCAGGCAAAAACTGATTACATTGAAATTGTGCTTAACTGGAAAATGCTTGGGCGTTGTGTTCTTTATCTCAGATACAATTGATGAGTCATTATGAAGATTAAAACAACAAGCAGGCGGCATTAAATGTAAAACTGACCTTGGGAAAATTTTGTTCCCATTATTTCAAGCTGTTATCACTGGGAGAGGACAACTAAGTCATGTTCAGCAGCTTTACGACACCCAACACAACGTCACTCCCCTTCAAACAAGAACGTGCTCTCCCTCTTATCGGAAAACTCAAATGATTCACCAATCACGCGACTTCTGGCAGGAGCTTTGGAGCTTTTGCTTTGCCGTCGACCAACGTCAAATCAGCATCTCGCTAACGTCACAACAAATTTGAGCTGTCAAGTGTCTTTTGGACTGGAGGGCTGAAGCTGCGGCCAAGTTAAAGTTAAGATAAACAAGGATGAGAACGGCCTTGATTCGAGAAAAGGAATAGACCAGAACTAAAGGCCCCTGACCTCTTTTTGTTGCTGTTTGGATTTGGACATTAGCCAGACTTTGGAACCCAGCAGTTTGCTTACTATTACTATTCGTCATAGTGTCCCTTGGGAGATCGGAGTGGGTCAGAACTTTACAGGAACTCAGATTTTTCATTCTGTCTCACTATCTCAACAGCTGCTTTCCACATTTCAAGCATTTGACTCAATCCCCATGTTGGTTTTCATCTAATGTTCATGTAACACTTGTGACAAAGCAAGTAAACCACAGTACAACTTTCAAAATAAAAGTCCCAGTCACTGGAGTTGAGCCTATAAAAACAACAGCATTGGGGTTTCAGCCCAGTATCCCTAGAAATTCTGTTTTTATATATGATTTACATCCAGTGCCAACGTCCAGCGCCAATGCAAGAAGTAGCGTGACCTTTGTGTAGCAAGAGTGTGGAGGTCAGGGTGGTCGATGGGCTCGTAGTGCATCTGAGTTTCAAGCAGGAGACTGCACTTTGCATGCTGTCACACTCCAAAAGTTTGCTTTGGTTTAGTTGCTATCACCATGACCCCTCCCTAACCTTAACCATCCATTGCTGCCATGCGCAGGTATTGTAGGTTTTTAAAATTGTTTTGGCATTAGTCGCTGTCATTGAACATGGTTTAGGGTTTTTGAACCACTCTCTAGTTGCTATGTGACTCTTGTCTGTCAAGAGCGAGGAAGTAGCGTGACATCATTGGACCACTGCAAAGCCTCTTAGAGAGGAGTCGGCGTGGATGGTTTGGTCACCAAAGTTGAAAGGAAACCACTGTTCGCATCCTTTTTCCTTCTGGCAGTCAACGTTTTCCTTTTAGCCATGGGTTTTAGTCACTTAAACCTAACCAAACCTTAACTACAGAAGTGGTAAAACAGAAAGCAGTCATTTGAATCCATTTTGTGATGGTCTCATTTGTTTTGGAAGACACTTTTTGAGGACATTTTTGAAGGCAACTTATTTTTTCTTTTAGTTTGGAGGAATTGTTTCTGGGTGGTTAATTGGGCACAACTCTTATCTATGCCAGTCCATTACATCATTGGTATTATTACAGTTTATTCTGTGGATAATGCAACAAGATAGACAGTTATGCTATGTTTAGCCTTTATAGGAGCTGGACTTAATGCATCAGAGGACAAGCTTTAGGACCAGTAAATGCAAAAGTGTATTAACTGCAAACTCATACGCCAAACAGTGTCCACTTTAAATAAAAACATCTGAGGGGTATGAATTTGTATGTATTGTCTTGGATAAATCTGTGACTATCTCCATTACTGTAACACATACTTGAATACAGTCAGTTTTGCCTGTAAACACATGGACACAATGTTGGTCTTCACCCTCCTGTGTTCTCTGTCGTCTTCCTCTCCTACTCCATCCTCACTGATTACCAGCCTCCAGATGGGGGGATTTGTTTGCCACGGGGGTAAACAACCAGTGCCTGGGTGGCTCCTGGTCTCCGTTTCCCCTTCTCTCCATGTCCTCACGGTCTTTTGAGGACGACGTGGTGAAGCCACAGACTCCTTAACCCTTATTTCGGAAACAAGGATTCACACTCAGATGTTCCCAGCTGCTGTACGCATTCAAAAAAACCGCCAGGGTCAGAGGCCTGGATCTGTTCCTCAAGGGAACCATTTCTCCTCGTGTGATTTATTCCATAACATAAAACAGCGTGTTATTGAATGCACTAATTCCATTTATTCATCTTCTCTTTTTCAGTTGTTTACAAAGGCTTGCACTTGTTGTACACTCTTCTTGTACATCACATGGACTTACGAGGGTGTTTTAATGGGGCTGGAGCATAACAGTTTATGTTGGCCGGACTCTTCTTCATCTACTCACTTCCTCCTCGTGTCGCAGTATTTTTGGCCCCGTCAGCTCTCTTCCTCGTCCATCTCCCTCGCCTTCCCCTGTTCTTTGCCCTCACGTTTTGTCCCCATCTCAACTTTAAATTTGTCTCTGACCCCGCTCTTTCTCAACCATCCAATCCTCATTTATTCAGTCGTTCTTCATCTTCAGCCATTTCTGTTTTTCTTATACAACAGACATGTGACAGGTTGGTTTTTCACCTTTGTGGCCCCCACAGAGCCACAAAGTCTCAGTTCGACCACCCAAGTCCATCATCCCCCAGAGCAGGTCACTGTCTGGGTTTAATACACACACTTTTAAGAGCCTTAAACAAAGTGGGATGCAGAGCCAAACGATGTTATGAAATGGTGAAATGTTTCCGTAAAAACTCTCTCGAGTTCCCTACGCTTGTTGGTGAAACTGTATAGCGCAGAGGAAGGTCAGCTAGATACAAAAAGGAGGTGAAATATGATGTTGGCTTGCAGAAGGAGAAGAAAGTAAAAAAGACAGAGGATAGAGCGTGCGTGTCCGTGCGTGCATTCTCTTCTGCATAAATTCATTCGCGTGCACGCAGTCGCTCACTATGTGCTGAGTGTGTTCTCTCGTCGTGTCCTCTCCCCTGTGTCCATTATGGTGATAAGGCCTCCATTGAAGTGCTGCCAGCACCACAGATAAAGAGCCACAGAGAAACTTTCTGTGAACATGCCGCTGCTGCAGACCCCCGCCACCCCGCCGGTGCCAGGCTCCCATCAACATCCCCTCCGAAAACCTCCATGTCCCCCCCGTTTCTCATATCCTCGCTTCTCATCTACTCTCTTCTCTGCTTTCCCTTTCTTCTGCTTGTTCTGTTCATATCACGCTCTTTCCTTGGAGCTACAAAGGACACAATCTTACACCTCTGCAAGGCTGAATGTTTCCCAACATCTCGCTGAATATTTTTCACGATCACTGCGTCCAAAATGACTGTTTAAAAACTCTTCATGTTTCTACTCTTCTTTTCTCCTCTTGAAACATAGTCAAACTCATTGTTACGCCCTTGTCTGTGCACCAATTAGTAGTCTGTCGGCTACTTACTGTCCACAGACGAGTTCTGAGAGGTGACCACGCATGGGTAAACCCTCACAAACACTTTACACATCACGAGTTCCGCTGTCTTGTCCGCGCACACACTTGCTCACCCACGCTCGCACAGGCCGATACTACACTATTATGCACATGCACACATGCTGATAAACGCATTCACTCGAGCAATGAACATTACCTCCACACACACACGCACGCTCTCTCTCTCCAGCTATCTGAGTCAGATGTATGTGTGTGTGTGTGTGTGTGAGAGAGAGATGGTAGGTGCTTTGAAGTCCTGCCGGGTGGGTTGGAGCCACACTTTGAGGGCGCAGCAGGGAGGCTGACGTGCCAGGCTGGTCCTCCTCGATGCCTGTTTCCTCAAAGGACTCCCGAGACCCAGCATGCCCTGTGGTGCCTCTTAGCAAGGCCTGCCAACAATAAGCCATATTAAAGCACTTAAGGAGGCACAAGAACGGGCCTGAATGTCACATACGCAGCAGGAGAACCTGATGTTTCTCTGCCCTCCGTGACTGATAGCGAACAATACACATCCAAACTTTGTTTGAAAGCTTTTACCTTCAGTGAACCACTGCATGAGTTCCTTATCCCCTGGAACGGTGCTCTGCTGCAGTGGTGGAAAGTACATTTACTCAAGTACTGTACTTAAGTACAATTTTGACATACTTGTACTTTACTTGAGTATTTCCATTATCTGCTACTTAATGCTTATACTCCACTACAATTCAACAGGGAATATTGTGCTTTTTACTCCACTACATTTATTTGATAACTTAAAAGTACTCTATGGAGTTTTTAACTGGTTATGAAACAGTCTCAATTTAATACCGATGCCTCTATATGACCTACATAAGCAAACGAGACCAACAGTGAGAAGATTTCTATTAGTCTCCAATAGTTACTCTTAATGCCTGCCACTGGCTCAGGGTTTTCTGCGAAATCAGAGGAAACTGTGTTGGGGTTTGCTCTGGCTGAACTTGAGTTGCTTCAGCCGCTAACTGAAGGTCCGTCTCCAGAGCCGCTGCCCTCTCTCCTCCCGGAGAAGTAGTCTCCTTGCAGCGGGGAGTGAAGCGGAGGAAACATGTAACCTAATGTTAGGTGAGACACTACCGCTTTTGTCCACAGGGACCGCCAAAATCAACACAAAATGAAAAGTTCCACAGAGTTGCTTTAAGTTACTACTTCGCAGTCAGATTAATAATATAAATAAAATAATTGGTTAAGATAATATAAGGGGGTAAATTCACAAGCTAGCAGTACATGAACTCATTAAAATTAGCCCTTTACCAGCTGCAACATTAAAGTGATGAACACGTAATGTACATACATACAGTATATATATTGTTTTATTCTATTTTTGGTACTTTATGTATATTTTGATGCTAATACTTCTGTACTTTTATTAAAGTAAAATTTTAAATGCACGACTTTTACTTTTTTTTGTATTTCTGCACTGTGGCGCTGCTTTTACTTAAGTAAAAGATCTGAGTGCTTCTCCCACCACTGCTCTGCTGCATAGGAGGTGATGCATTCCTGTTCAGGCAGAAACTGGGGTGGATGGCTGGGTGTATGAATTGAGTGACTTCCAGAATGGAGACCACATTTTGAACTGAAAGTTTAAACCCCCAGAGAGCAGTGCAGTAGCAGTTTAAAGCTTTGTCTCATATATAAACTTGTTCATTTCTTGTTTGTTTCCTAAGCTATAACAGGAGAGAGTGTGTCATCAGAAATAACCATAACTGCCTCTCTGTTGTAAAAAACACAGAGACTCTTATTTATTTCTGCTACAAAAACAATCTTATTTATGACTGAATGACAGCTATTGTGCCCCCAGAGAGGATTTTATTTTAATATGTCTCATGATTGCAGTAAAGTAAGAGACACGGTGCATTACAGGACAATATGTCTGCAGGCAGGGCCTCTTACTGTACTTTCATGGTTACTTACAATTGTGAAAACAAGCAGAAGAGTTTTTTTCTCGCCTAAGTCTGTGAGGAGTTTCATTCCAGCCACCTCTGATCTCTTTTATATAGAGAATTACTGCTGGCAGGAATCAGCAGCGAAAGTTTTGGCTATCTTAAGACCTTTACAGCATTGTGAAATGTTATGTTATCATCCACAGCATGGGATTAGGGAGTATTGGGGGGACTGTTGTGGACGCACAGATTTTCACGTGTTCAAGCAAATGTTCTCCCCGGGCGACATCAGAAGCCGGAAAAAATAAGAAAGACGAGGACGAGTTGTGACCCACTTAGGGCTCTGCCAACGCAACGAGTTTATGGTTTGCTCTGGTTTTATTTGTGTGGGATCCTCCGGACCAACGGAGACAGGGGCAGACAGAAAGAAGATTCATCAAGGGGGCTGGTGGAAGAAATGAGGATCACCACGCTCTGTGTTTGTCAACAAAGTTTCCCCTCCAGCTGTGTTGGTACCCTGGCTAGATTTTTCCACAGTTGCGCGCCGCTGCAGCACAAAAATCCAGCAAGTGAATTGTGGCGACCTGATTCTTACTGTGCATCCATTTTATCCCAAAAAATTACATTTATGTGCTAATTTGTTTTGTCATAGGAAATGTTTTTGCTGCCTGGATTATATTCACTGGCAATGTTTTTTGTTTTCATGTGACATCCTTATACTGACCAGAAGTCATGGGAAGGAGGTCCATACAAAGGACTTTTGTATAAACCAGGGTTTGCGACCCACATGTTGTTAGATTTTAAGGTTATTAAAGATTGTGGTTTTGGTTAAGTATTGAAAGAGTCAAAGCCATGACCTTTCTCTAAATATTGTAGGAAAACATATGAAATATTCAGCCCAGTAGCCTAGAAAAATCCATATTGGACTCATGATATTTATGTCCACAATGCCTATGTTCAGTGCCGATACAGGAAGTAGTCTGCTTTATATGTAGCAAGGTGTGTGGATGGTCATGTAGCACATCCTACTTTTTGCCCCCCGTCTTAGACCTGCAGTTAACATTCACATCTTTATATTATGATCTTTTCAACCCTAACTTTAGATTGTGTGCCACCACCACCCTTTCCCTAACCTGCTTATGTCTCACAAGTGAGAATTTTAAAAACATTGGCACTGGACGTTTACGGATCTGATCGGTATGGACTTTTTGTGTCGGCAGTGAACAATTTGCATGATATGTTTGAGATGTTCATATCCATCTTAATGTGCATATCTTGTGCAGGGTTGCAGAGGGCTGCAACATATCCCGGCTCACACTGGGCCAGAGTGTGTACACCCTGGAGAGGGCCAAAGTCCTTGCGTTCAAGAAAATAGCACTCGGCCCTGAAAAAGGATAAGATATGACAGTTGTGATTTGGGAAATGAAATGATACTGAGCAGAGGGATCACAAATGTGAGAAAGATGCTACCTTTCCTAGTCTGGTAGTGTCATTTTGTACAAAACAAAGTGATGGCACATTGCAAGAATAATGACTTCAACATGCACATTTTAGACAATTTAGAGTCTCCATAACTAACTGCATGTCATGTGTTATTTTGGTAGTAGATGGTACTGAGGCACTGACCCCCAGACGAATACCTCTGTCATAGTTTCATCATTGTATAATTTCAGTGCTTATTCTGTAAGATTTCGCACAGACGGTCAGTCATTCTAGGAAATTTAGGAAATCTATGTCAAAGGAGACAGAAAAAGTGGGCACACCAAAACTATTCCAGCACTTCATCATAAAGTAACTCCTGGAATGTGTTGAGAGTAAAGGATTGATGATGTTAAGAGTGTTTGTGGGTGTTTTTTTTCCTCGTTAAAGTCACGCTGGTTAAGAGAACGGCAGGGTAACATGGAGAATTTACTCTTCAAAAAGTGGTTTGTCATTTTTGTGGTCTGCTGCACTCAATTTTATTTGTTTCTTGTTTGAGCTCTTTCTGGCAACCACAAAGCCCAGAGATGTCCAAGAGTACAAAATGTGTCTATACTTTCTGTCTGGAGATGATACTGGCAGACTAAAATCAATCAATAGCCTATAAAAATAACATGATTTGATGCCTTTTCTGACACCATTTAGAAGCTACCAAGTTTATAACACACTGTTTCTCTGTGTACCAGGAATGGAGTGTTTTGGATGGAAAAACCCTCAAAATTCTTCCAGTTAATCAAATTAGACAAATACAAATAACCTCCCCTTTTATTTAGATTAACTAAGTACAGTAAAGCCACCGTGATTGCAGGAAATTGCTTTTTTTGAAGGGAGGCATATTTTTCCATGACTGCTGAGCGTCTTCTCTCCAAAAGGTGGATTGCACTGAGACCTGCGCTCAGAACAGTTCCAAAAGCAGAAATATCCATGTAAATTACACCTGATACTCGTGCGCTGCGTGGCCGTGAAAAGAGCAGAGCGTGGCTGCCTGTCATAATATGTCCTTGGAAAGGCCTGGGTCAAATAATTTTAGTCTTGGCATGTGTTTTAACCTGGATGGAGCTCAGGAATGGTGGGATTTGCTGTATTGATGATTCAAATAGAGTCAGGTGGCTTGTCAGTGACAGAAAATTATGATTTACTTCTTATCACAGCTGTCTCGCCCACCTCTTAACTTCCGCCCTTATTTGATCTTTGAATGAAAAATATGTAAATCAATGAATGAACGTCATTCAGCTGTTAATTCTGCACCCCAAATGTGTGTCTGGAGACATAAAGGAGGAATGCTAATTGACAATATTCAACCTCCGTATGAATGAGAACTAGATGTTGTAGTCGTACAAATGGGGATAACTTTTGGACAATTTCTCCTCGAACATTCTCTACAAAGACTGAGAAAAGGGAGCTTGAGAGAAGAGTTCAAACCCTGTCTACTTTCTCACCTCACCACCCCTGACCAATAACTGTGTGGAGTGGGCGCGAGTGTCGGATTGTTTCAAAAAGTTACAAAAATTTCAACATCGGGAATGTGTCAGGGAAAAGGGGGGTTCAGACGCTGTTAACACAATCAAATAAGCACTTGGTCTGAAGCATACTGACACCTTGATTCTGTCCTGACTTGAATTCATTCATTGGAAACTGGAGGTGAGCTGCAGGAGGGAGCCAGCATAGTGAGCAGAAAACTTAAGGAGGCCAAACACCAAACTGATTATCTCAAATTTCTGTCAATTTTCCCTCCATCTTCAGCTCCCTTGTGGGGGGCTGTACATGCGAAGACATTGTTTGACAGTGTTGACATGGGTAGTGTTCACTGTGTGCTTGTGCATCACTGTGTGTGAAGACGGCGTGCATGTGTACATCCATAAATGGTATCCATCTGATGGATGGAGCACAATCTTTGCTGAGTCTGTTTGTGGTGATGAAACAGGATGAATGTTGGATCTACAAGCTCTGGAGGAAAGAAGAGTCTGAAGAAGTTTAACCTAGTCTGGTGCATATGGCAGCTATCTGGCTTAATTGCCAGGGATTTCCATTGCTTCTCTGCAGTTTAATCATCTCTCGCCGATTTTTGTGGGCCATCTGGAAATGATATGATCTCAATTAACTCTCCTCTTCCTCGTTCAAGGTTTTAAGACTTTGTTCCACTTTGAAGTTGCTTCCAGGCCTACAGCAGACTGAGGCTTTACTTCAGCTTCACCTAGGCCCGTGATGCTAGAACTCGGTTGTAGGGGCTGTTGCTACTACCGCACATCACTTATCTGCCGGCCTAATTTTTCCTCCTCTCTCCCTCACTCGTGAACCTGGTCCTCATTACCCCTGAAAGTGGAAAATGGCGAATGATTGAATAACTGTTGGATGAAATTTGGAGAGGGGCATTTTTCATTCTCCGAGGCTGACAGGCAGTGACGTTTCTTGCAATAAAGCGTGCGGGTCGGGACGTCAAGGCCGGCAACCCTGTTTCTGTTAGGATCGGGGGTCCCTGTCTTCCCTGAAGATTAGCTCTTTTTTTCATTGGTGTGATCTGGTCAACACCTTTAGAGCCCTCACATTGGTGGTAACTCTTTATCACTATCGTGCCAGGTGTGAAAGTCTTTGAAAAAAGCCAAAGTGTTGCAGTTTTACGTTTTCAAATTAAGGGCACAAAAGTGAAAAATGAGAATACCGGTACTCAATCTGCCACCCTTGAAAACAAAAATGAGAGCTAACAGCAAAACGCTCATAAAAATTAATTAACTTCATGAGGACGGAAAAAGTGATGGGATGTTTCGCTTCGTTGCATTTCAGTCTCCGGATCCTCGCCAAGGCTATAATTTGCATCCTTGCAGTGGTGTTTATTTAGCAGCAGATGTTTTATTGAAATTTGGGGCGATGCAAAGCTTCAATCCATGCAGTCTTCGAATCAATCGTCCCAGCGGCCCCGTTTCCCTTATAAATAAATGAGAGAATGCATATGATGACTTTGTTTTTGTCTGTGCGCCCGTATGTACACGTTTGAAACACATGTGTGGGATGGTGGGAGCAGGGAAAATCAGACTTTTGGGTATGAAGTCACATGGCAAGTAGCTAGCTAGGTGATGGCAGAGGGCCAGTTTTCCACCTTATGATGAGAACCATGTATCTGGTGCAACACGTGCGGAGGAAGGTATGGTGTCAGAGAATACCAGCGCTGCTGCATCATCCCAGCAGCTGGACAACCACCTCATCTGTCCCTGATCCTCTGCCTTTTCTTCTTTTCCTCCATCCATATTATCTTTCTACCAGCTTTCTCTTTTCTTCCTGCCTTTTTTTTTCTGTACACCTTCTCTTCCTGCCTCTGTTGCGCGCACACACATCGTCTGGTGGCCTCCTGTGTCCGTGTGTGTCCATATGTGAAGCTAAAATCAGGTCAGGGGGAATCTGGGTAGGCTTTGTTTTTGCATAGAGGTGAGCATGTCACAACAGGATTGAATACTTCCAGTGGTCCTTGACACTCCATAGAGCCCCCTGTTTCCCTCAGCTCTCTGTTTAGATAAGGGGCCTCCTGCCCTCCTTTCCAGGGGCCCCCAAGCACTTACAGCTGAGATGCAGGCTGGAGTGATTATTTGGATGGGGAGACGTGCACGTGCACAGCCCTCCCCTCCCATTCCCCCCAAGTTTTATGCTTGCAAACTCACCAGCTCAGCAGTGTGAATCCCCAGTCCCCCCATTGCAACTTCAGGGCCCTTTTCTTGCTGTGCAACAAACAAGTTATTGTTTATTTACTAGAGGCTTTATTGGAGCATAAAGCATTAATGATGCTGTTTGTCAACTTGCTGAAGTCTGGTGGGATTACCTGAGTGAGGTAAATGTAGAGAAAATGATCCCAGTGGGTTCAAAGCCCCGCAGTTCTACGAAGTGCTTAATTCTCACCTTTTTTTATGTTATTTATAGAACTTAAATCACTTGAGTGAAAAAGTATCAGCTTCAACATGTGGCTTTCACTAACTGAGACAAAATAAACTAACCCGAAAAAATCAGAAGTTTTATTCCAAGACAAAACAAAAGACTGTTTGGGGGAAAAACAAGCCGCAACATATTTCAGATTTTCGACTGATCCAAAGCTTTTAGTGTTTCTGCTTTTCATTGAAGAGTTGAACATGACTACAGCTGCTGCATTTGTTGGGTCCATGAATAAAACTTTCAAAAAGATGTGTGTATGTATAAGCCTATAGACCCTTGCATCCACAAAGTTATCAGTTAGTATTATGCAGTAGCAAACAAGGCAATGCATATAAAATAAGTGTTAAATGTACATCTGATTGTTATCAAGTAGGGTGTCGTATTATGACACTGTGGTGTTTAATATACTGTAGCTCTTATAAGCTCATAAGATCAAGTTGAAATATTAGGGGAAGCGTTCGCCACCAGATTTTATCTAGGACTTCAGAATTCCAGACAAATTTTCAAGATCAAGAGGAAATCTCCGTCTTAAGTGTTATTAAGAACGTGCTCCTATCACTAAGACTGGTGTGAATCCTGTATTAAACCTGTCTGGAACTTCTATGAGAATATAAGGCTGGTCTGATCTGATCTTAACTTTGAAAAACTACCAGGATCTGGACTTGGTGGGCAGGTGGTGACTATAAGGCTTTGTCCACACGGATGTTTTTTAAAACTGATATTTCCCCCCCTCCGTTTAAAAAAACCCAACGGAAAATATCTCCGTCCACACGAAAACGCAAACACGATTCCAAACACTCAAACAAGCATTCTGGGCCAGTAGGTGGTGATAAAGTCTACGTCAACGATACGTCAAATACCACATAAGAATATTCTGAGCATGCGTAGTGAGCTTATTTTCTTTTGCCGGTAATAACTTAAAAAGAGTAGCTAATTATTTATTTCTTTATTAGTTATTTGACAACTTGTAATCAGACAAGTAAACCAAACGTAAACAAACCGATAGTCCGCCATTGTTGTTGTTGGCGGCAACAATGGGCATGTGCGAATTGAGGTGGTGACATCAGTTTCTCAAACGCTTTGTTTTACATGTCCACACGGATACACAGAAACCACGTCTTAAAAAATGTAGAAGGTGTTTTTGAAAATCTCCGTTTTAATGAACTAAAACTATGTTTGCGTGTGGACGAGAGGCCAAAACGTAGAGGAAAATATTCGTTTAAAAAAATATGGTTGTCGACAAGGCCGTAAATGGTGATAGAATCCTAAAATGCACGAGTCTCTCTGATTATCCACCCTATGTGTGTACTACTAGGATTAATTATGTGACTTTGAAAGTTCAAAATTATGGCAAATAGCTGGTATTTTGGGAAATACACTTATTCACTTTCTTGCCGAGACTTAGATGAGAAGATTGATACCACTCTCATGTCTGTGCAGTAAATATGAAGCTACAGCCAGAAAATGATTAGCTTAGCTTAGCATAAAGACTGGAAACGGGGGGAAACAGCTAGCCTGGCTGTCCAAAGGTTAAAAACCTACAAGCATCTCCAAAGCTCACGAAATATGTGTGCCAGGCTTGTTGTTTCCTCCTGCTTCCTGTCCTTATGCTAAGCTAAGCCAACCTAACAGCCTCCTTGCTCTAGCTTTATATTTAACCTTCATACATAAGAGTGGTATCAATCTTCTCATCTAACTCTCTGCAAGAAAGTGAATTCCTTTAACAAATATACAAGACATCCCGATTAGTTTGCATAATTAGCTTACTTTTTGTACGTCAACAGCAGAGTTTTAAGAGTACATTAGTTTAACATGTAACTGGAGTAGCAATCGGGTTCACTGTAAATGGTGTTCTTGCAGTACCTAACTTCCTCTGTTTCTGCTTAGTGAATGAAATACATATTTTCCATGAGTTTCCTTGTTATTCTGAGATTTAGACGTGCAGGCACATTCCCAGTAAAACTGAATATTTGTTGTGGGGAAATAGAGGATCAAGTCCCACACCGCAAATAGTAAACAGTTGTCGAGAAAGACGTCTCCGTCTCACACATCCTGAACTTGCAGTACTTTCACTCAGACGGAGTAGCCTGATACCCACTTTGATGAAAACCGTAGTGTAATGAGGAATGGCTCCTATAGCCATGACTCACTGTGTTTGTCCTATTTCTTAGGTGCCTGATCTCCAGGCAGCTCCATAATTTATCCAACACACATTTGGAAAGAATGTACGTTTTAAAAATGTTTTTGTGATGCTCTGTTGATCATCAATGGGGTCATTTATCTTTTTTCCTCTTGTAGAGAGGTCAGAGGTCAGCAGCTCTTAATATCTGTGAAGCTGAAAATGACACTTTCAACTATGGAGGATGAAACCTGGGACATCAAACCAACTTCCATGACCATTAACATTTAATAAATTAAATAAAATGTGAACTTGAGTATTGATTCTAGATGAGGACTTTGAATATCTAAACGAAGCTGCTTCTTCTTCCCTGAATATAACTGGGTGTCATTAAACAGAGATGGCGAACAGAGTATGTCCACCTGAGCCACTGTGGAAAGCCAACACGTTCCACAGATTCCTGCCTGGTTTGACAAAAAA
>NTHP01000007.1:1501845-1545347 GCA_003416845.1 Oplegnathus fasciatus
CCCCCACCTTTAAACTCATATTCCTGTCAGGGGCCTCCCATATGTGCTGTGCAATGTGTGCTTTGTCAAGGGGGAAAGAGAGACTGAAAGAAAAAGAGATAGATCTTTAGGGAAGGTGCAAGCTCTCTCTTTTCACTGTCCTGCCTATCCTTAATGCTGAGCCTGCACATTTTCCCCTCCTTCGGATTGTAATGGAAAGTTCTGGGGAGACGGTAATGGAAGAATAACCTCAACAAATTTGACACACAAGTCCTGCCGCTAATTGAAGGAATGCAGTGGAGGCGGAGCAGCCGCATTGTTTTTGACACCGATTTAAAGCAAAGAGTGGCTACTGTTACTTTAGCAATTAAGATAACATAAAACTTGGCGACAAAAGAGTCAGGAAAGTGATTAATCCAAACTACTAGATAATGTTTCTCCCATGTTTAAAGTCCTTGCAGTGTATCGCTTTCTTTCAATGTGTATTATACCTGCTGCCTTTGTGTTTAAATCGTGACTTTAGAGGATTGTCTGTTGGAGCATTGGAGGGATTTCTCTGCCAACCTCCACTTTCAGTCCAGAAACTTTGCATTCCACCGTCTCTGCAACCCTTCTGGTCGTCCAGGTTCCAGCACTCCGAAAAACGTGAGCGAGAGAAGCTCTTTCTATTGATTTTTCTTTGGTTTTGGAAAGCCATTTCCTTTCCCGGCATCCTTCTCGTGTCAAGATGTTGGCTCTCAGGTTTACACCGACGTGCCCGGCTGACGTGCCCAGCCAAAGGTGCGAGTCAATTTGTCTGTCAGTCAGGATAATAATAACTGTAAGGCCATATATGGAGCGATTCAAGGCTGCGCTGTACATCCTCACAGTTTTCTGGAAATGTTGAGACATTTAAGATGATTTCAGGAAGCTCTCAACTTACTAACTATTTGACACTAACTTGTTGAGGTTTCAAATGAGGCCTCATTTTGGATTGAAAATTACTGCTCAAGTGGCAATCCAATGGTTTCACAAGGTTTACAGTAATACTGTCAGTGTATAGTATAAAATATCTGGTCCAAACTGGAAGGTAATTCATGAAATCATCAGCTCTTTGTGTCAACACAGGGAGCAGTCTAAGTTCCAACAACACCCCTGATTATTGGTCTTTGTCTAACCTTTGACCTCAGCTTTAGAGAAAATTAAAGGCTCCAGTCGCCACTCAGTACAAGTGGTCACGTCTCCAAAGGATTAGATATAATATCAGCATCAAGGTTCGCAGACTCCAGTCAACAGAAAGTAGCCAATCACACTTTATTCTGGCAGTCCAGTATGAAAAAGAGAATTTATTTCATGGACACGGAAAATATGTTTGATTTTCTGGCACGTATCACTTAATATCTCATGTCAGGACCACTCAAACATAGTTGCAGTGCAAGGTCCTGTATATGAAACTACAGAATAGCAACAATACTTTGCTATATGCTAGTTATGTGAAGCTAACATAACCCTGTTTTAAACTACAAACATGCTTGGTGTTTGACAATTGAAACGCAGTCCCCGTCTTTTCATTTGGCCAGTGGCTATGGTATAAGTCCAATAATCTGTAGCCGACACTGAACTGGTTTCCCTCCCAGTTCTGCTGGAAAGAAACAGCCGGGCCCATATGACTCCAGTTATCTCAGATTCTTGGTTCGTGAAAGGAGAACTTTTGTTTCACATTCTTGAACATGATGGGTTTATTTCAACCGGCCCTCAAAGAAAAATACACAGAAGGAAGTGCGTTTCGGACTAAATGCTCTCTCGTGAAGAAAACGCCGGTTGGGTTCTTGGTTCGTGGGCATCTGTGTGTGTGCATGTAGACTTGTACACGTGAGTCTGCACGTGATTGCGTTGCAATTTGTGCAAGATTGAACATTGAAATAAGTCAGGAACACACTTAAACAAGGTTGCCTTTAGACTCACAAATTAAGCTCCAGTTAGAAGACAAAGTACTTACAAAGCCATTAAGATAGTCTGCATTATACATGATTTGTATTAGCTTATTATTATAAGCATCACAGCATTATAAACAGTAAGTAAAATAAGCTAAAATTCCTTTTTACCAAGCAGAAATCAATTTATTAGCTCCCATACCTGCTACAGTATGACATGTTCAGGGGATTTCTGTCCACAACCAAGGCTGGATTACAAACTTTGCAAAGCGGGAAACTACCCCAGGGCCCCGGACTCTCAGGGGGCCTGAAGGCTTCTGGTTCAATATGTGGAAATTAGTTGAGTTAAAATAGTTAAACTTGTTTCTGGCAGACCGAGTTGCCCAACTGGACATAGTGTGCAGTGTATATGTGGCCGCTGGGAGACTGAGGGTGTTTCTCAGCACATCCACCTCCGGAAAGTGTGAAACAATGACTGGAAGAGTCACGCTGCCCTCTGTTATTGACCAGGGACCAAGTTGAATCACACCGAGCGGCTCAACATTAGTCAGCCCTCATTGCTTCCTCCTTTGTTCCCTGATGAGCCACGCTGTCATTAAAAAAGCTTCATCAAAAAAAAAAACTTTCCTGTTCCTCTCTGCGGTCTCCATCCTCTGCCCAGCCCCTCCCACGGAAACAAAGGGTGGTGCGCAGGTGTGATGAGCTCCAGACTGGCGTCACTGGTGATATCAGAGGGGAAGCTGTGGTTGGGCGGTCATGGCACTTCAGGGAGAGGGGGTATTCCTTTCTTGCTGGTGTTCTGAGTTCTGATTTATGCCAAGTTCAGAGATGATTCTGACATCCTTAGAAAACAAACACGTCATTGGGGAAGTTGGCAAGTTGGTCAATTTAAGAAGGATTTCCCCGTTTTGCTGTTTTCTCATAATGGATACCAGATTTAGCTGTTTATTGGGCATTTCTTATGAACTGAAAAGGGGATATGAAACTGGGAGCTAAATATGGGAAACGATGAATAAGATTATGTTATGTTATTATAATCCATGTAAGGCACTCTCTAAATCAAGTTGTTTTTTTTCTCATAAATATGGCTTTGATAGTAGCTGCAGCCCTTAATTACTTCAAGAAACCTTGGAGTATCCTCTATAAAACTCTCTCTCCTCTTATCTCTCGCTCTGTTTGTCTCTAAAGGGTAGAGTGGTTAGGTGACTCCATTAGTATTCCGACTTTCCCTGGGAAATGGTCTCATAAACAGCTGGGAGCCACAGCAGGGAGCAGGCACACAATGCACAGTGTGTGTGTGCGCGAAACTGTGACTTCATATGTCATGACGAACTAAAGGCTTACTACTCTGTTACACACCAACCCACGTACGTGCACACGATACACTAAGTCACCTTTATTAATTCGGGAACTGGTCGCGTGTGAATGCTAATGTTGTTAGTGTTTTCACTATGAAACACCCAAGGGTGCACAGCAGGGCAGTTAGCATCACTGAGCACAACTTGTGACGTAGTTAGGGCATGATGCATGGAAGGCCGGGCTTGAGTCACACGCAAAAAAAGAAAGTCTTAAAAACAAAGTGACATTTGCGTGGTTAAATACCCAGGTCATTAAAGTAATGATCTACTAGAAAAACTGTTGGGTGCCTGGTTAACAACTTTCATTGTTCCGTGCCATGTGTGGGTTAGTGGAAATATCTGTCAAGTGGTGACATCATTCTGATCTCTCAGCAGTGTGTTTCTGATTGAAACTGAAGGGATGGACTCAAAAAAGTACGGTCAACATTTAGAAAATGGGAAAGTTGCTTTAAAAATGAAGAAAAGTACAAAATAAAAACAAATAAGAGTACTTTTAAATGGATTAGAGTTAGTTGTTGGCTGATGTTGCAGGTGTAGAATTGTTAAGTTCATATTCATTTTATGTGTTTAATTAATTCTATAATTTAATTTTGTGTACTTTTTTGCTGCTGCTGCAAGAAGTACCAGTTATCTCAGCCCTGTATCCCAAGGAACTGGGTTCAGATTTGCGTCATTCGCCAACGTTCAATGGCAATGCAGGAAGTAGCGTGTTCTTAATGTAGCAAGGTGGAAATTAAGGATGTAGAGGTCAGGGTGGTGGATGGATCCCACAGGAAACTAGAGTTTGCATCCCCTCACAGACGTGCAATTGAGTAAACTATATTTCCCTGACTTTCATTAAATGTTGAGAGGAAAATTCAGGTATATTTCAACCTGGCATGTTTCCCATAAATGTGGCCATTGTGACTCGCACTGGCAACAACCACGTGTACCCGGGCAAGCTGCACGAGCCGGCTATTTCCCTCAGCTACCAATGTAATGTTGGAATACATAGGACATTTCCTTCAACCTAAACCTCGTTTATTTGCTATAGCCAGGATCCTTCTTTAAGCTTAACCATACCGTAGTTGCCATGTTCAGATTTTGTAGAAAGACTTGTAAAAACATTGGCTTTGGATGTTAAACAGATTCATTAATTTAACACAATCCAGGGTTTTTGCAGAATCGTCCAGTACTAACATTATTGTATGGTGACAGGGTTATCTATAAGTATCTATGGTTTTTAGCATTTGCCCATCCCACATCTCTGTATGCTAATTGTACATTTAAGGAATATCATCAGTAATAAATGCTTTGACCTGGATTCACCTCAGTGTATTTCATGAAAGGTGTGCCTGTTAAATATTTTGTATAGAGCTTGTATTTCAATAAATGTGTTTAAACAACAAGCTACTTTGACGTCCTAATTTACAACTTGCCTATGATAGATGAACATCTAATGCGTTCCTTAGAAAAAGCCGACCGAACAGGACATTTGGATATTTGGGGTTAAATGGAAGCTAAAGATTTATGGAGCCAAGTGTTCACTCAGACAGGGGCTAAGTGGGCAGGAGTGGTGACAGCTTGCCCTTTGCCTTGGCATCCCTGGTGATGGACGTTTTGCCAGGGTCAACAGCAAACGCTCTCGTAAGCCATTTGAGACATGGCTGCTTCTTATGTAACGGGGCTGTTTTTGAGGAAGCGGCCTCCTGTTTGGCCACGTGGCTTGAGGACAGCAGATCCTCCAGCTGATAAAGGATAGTGCTTGCAAAGGCAGCACACAAAATTAAACACACTAAAAAATACCTTAAAATATATAATTTAACGGAACGAACTGTGTAGTGTTTGTGCGAGGGCGGTAACCTCGAAGACCATCCATCAAATACAGACAGTGACAGGTGGCAAGAACTTTAAATCACATGCGAGTGTGCAAGGACTGAAATGGGCACGAAGGAGCTGCTCGGCTCATCTTCTGAGGCTTCAGCGTCCTTTTCCGAAGTGTCTTTTGGTCTCGCTGCGAGCTTCACATTCCTCTCCTTCTATTCCCAAAGTGGCCTCAGGCCTCAGCCGCAACTGTGGTTGCATAACCAGCGCTGAAGCTGTATATCTCTGCAACATATTTACCTGAAACGGCTTGACCCCTAATTGAGCCTGGGCAGCCACAGCGACGACTGAAGCCCGGTTTTCTTGAAGACATGTCAGCAGTCAGAACCTCTCAAACAAATATGCCTTATGACGGGTTTTTAGAAAACTGCGTTCCTGATGCAGCTTTGCTCTTAGACACATTTCATTTCATTAATAAAACAAATATGAATGTATCCCTGGACTGTGCAGAAGGGATGTTTATTCAGCTTTTCAGCGCTCGACGAGACTCGAGCCTGTTGAGGCCTTAACGCAACAGTGGTTCAGTTAATCAGGGGCCAGCACCTCCCACTGACAGTTACACTCAGTTTGGGTTTATTACCTTCACACATACCAGGAGGAGGGAAGTGACCTCTAGTAGTCTGCTGGGTACCATAACACTGAATGCTGTATGAATTTCTGCCTCATTGTTCCAGTTAGCCATGCAATATTCAGTCTTGAGCTCTTATTTTGAAAAATGCATCAAGTGGGGTGAGATTAATTGTAATAAGTGTCACTATCTTCAAAAAGTATTTATATTAAAGGGCAGAAACTTCTTAAGTATAGTGGAAATAATGCTTAATTGTATTTTTTTTCAGTTGTTTTCAAAAAAGGAGCATTATAGGAGCAAATTTATTGACTTGTTATGATAGATATGTTTTGCAGTGCAAGATATAGCACTGGGCAGAACTCCCCATTCTTTCTCATGCTTCAAATTATGCGAGGTATTTGGAAAAAGGAACTAAAATGTGTCCCCAGTGGATCCAGAGTACGCAAGAGTATAAACTCTCGCTTAGGAAAAACACTGAGGATAGGTCATTAAAATCGGAGAGGAAGCACAACAGATGGGAGAGACAGCCTTACAAGTTATTACCGGGAGGGAGAGACAGAATTAAACTGACTCCGTAACTCACCCGGCTCTCCTCTCTCCTCCCGTAATGAATGTCTTCTTGTGAGTAGCGCCGGCGATCCTCCCCTCCGACGTCGGCCCACACGCTAGCCATCAAAACACGGCGAGTCCATGCTTAGATAATTACTGTGTAAATCATGCCAATCAATTACCCCAGCAAGGGAGGTAAGGAAAACAGTCTGATGAGGCCCTCGGTGGAGGACGAATCTGGTGGCACACACACACACCCATTAATTTCACACTGGCACACACACGCAAAAATACAAAAATATGGGCTCGTCCATCCAGACACATGCGCGGCTCACCGCAAAGCCCACGTGCAGACATGAGACACCATCACTCATCCTCTGCCCGGGGTGTCAAAAAGGCGTACATGCACGTTAAAGTGTCTCATTTTGATGGTATGGGGGTCGACCTTGAAGACACAAGGTTAAGTGACTCAGTAGGTTCACACACAGTGCGAGTATGTCATGTGTTTGTCAGAGTCTTCAAGAGCATGTGTAACTTTTATGTGTCTATTTGGGTACACAGCACGTGTGATTCAGCGTGTGAGCACGTACGCAAGCAGGCGAGAATGTGACATCAGCGCGCTCGCGTATATTGCGGAGTCCCCGGGCTTCTTCGTTTCGCTACCGTCCCCTGCTGGATCCCAGGCTGCTCCTCTTCTCCTGCGTGTAAACACAGTTATGTAATTGTACCGCTGCACATGATAAATGGGCAGAGGTAGCGATGGGAATCTCACGGCCGCCTACGTCAGCACAGAGTGAGAAACCCCAGCGCCAGACCTCTCCTTGTAAATCATTTTTTGTGTGTGTGTGTGTGTGTGTCTGTGTGACAGAGAGGCGAGGAATGAAAACGGGAATGAGAGATGGAGCGGCTGTGCGGGCCAAGGAGGACAACAAGGCATGTAAACCGCAGATTGAGATAGAACAAGAATAAATGAGACAGAGCGAGTCCAAAGACTGACATCTGCTTGACCAAGCGAGTACAAGCGCAATCGACGTCAGTGACGAGGCGAACAGCTCAGAGGAAGGATTTTCCACCTTTCACTTTTCTAAGATTGATTCCCCTCCTCTTCTCCAGAGCTCCTTGTGGTGTACCTTCGCTTGTCTGTACATTCTGCAGGCATCACACAATCTCGGAGATGCTCACTGGGGCTAACAGATAGTTGGCTCGGGCTCTGGCCTCTACACACACTCAGCACATCTCCTCCCTGTTGTCCAAGCCACATATTTAATCTTGGCAAAGAGAGGTCTTTCCAAGAAGGGGAGCGATGACCTGAGTTATTGCTCTCTCCTGATGCGGAGGATGACCTTTTTTAACTTTGCAGCTTTCAGCAATCAATAAATTACAGCTAAAAGAAAGCAGTGCGGATTTCATGTCGCGCTGTGGACATCTGAATCTGCAGAAGAGAGACGATCTGCTGCATCTTGATGAGGTTTCACAACCACGTGCAATGCTAGTACATGTAAGTGGGGTCTAAGAACATGCATGCAAGTTCAAATAACTGCTGCATTTGCATGATTTTTTTGGAAGTGCAGATTTACAGGGAAGTTATTCAGCAGTTTTCAATTCAAGTTATGTGGTTCACATGAAAGCTGAAGCGATTAAGTATTTTGATTAATTGTAAGGACAGTAATTATTACTTGCAGCCCTAGTGCATAGCGTTCCACAAATTCTTAAACCAATGGATTCTGATTACTGATTTTCTCCCTAAGGCAAAGAAAAGCCACATGCTGAACAAGTTAAAGAACTTTTCAATAACCTGCATTGATTATAACAGCCACCAGCTCTCATCCTGTCTCCTGTGTTATTCACATTTCTGGCCTTTGCTGTAATAAAAGAGACCACAGTCGGCTGCCTCCAACAATCAGAGCAGATCTGGCCTTTGCACACAAGCTTCTTTCCTCTCAGAATAACACTCCATCCGACTGAAATTTCCCCACCACACGCAACCGGGCCGGCAGCACTCATTGTTGAGGGCGAGCTCGCGATCCTCGAAGCCACAGAGAGCTGGGCGGCGCGGCCCAGGAATGCAAGGTGCAAGAGCAGCAATTTCCCCCTTCCCCGGCTGTCTTAACACGCCACACACAGAGGCCATCATTACGGCTGGAGCACACTCCCACTGAGAGAGGCGGCGTGGGTCCAGGTAGAGCTGCAGTATGTGGAGCTTTGGTGAAATGAAGAACATGCAGATCTGGAAATAAACAGAAGTACCTTGAATGTATTCTCTGCATACTGTGTGGCCTTGGGTGTAATGCTCACGAGTTACACGCAGTACAAGTACACTACAGTATCTATCCGATCGTAATTCATGATTCCATATTGTTGTGTTTGTCCAGGTGTGTAGCAGCAGTCTACGGGGCTTTTGGGGGGAGGGGGGGGGCGTTGAAGGGGTTTATGGGGGGTCTTGTTTCTAAGATAACACCAAAACACAATTAACCCCCCGTGACACATGAGAAGCACTTCCTGAGCCTCAGCTATACCAGCAGTTTCCCCTGCCAGCCAGCACTAGTAAGGGGTTCTATTGTAAAAAGGTGTGTTTACTTTGGCCTGTGCTCACCTTTTTGCCATTACCTAACCCCCTCCCCCCACTGCACACAGACCGGAGGTTTTGCAGTTGAAATACAACCCTTATTGCAAATTACCTTTGTCACTGAAAAAAAACTCTTCTCCCTGCTCCTCCCATCTCCTTTGGTAAAGAAGCCAAATGTTATTTTGCTGAATTTCATTGGCAATTTTTGGTGCCCCCACCGTCCCGCACATTCCTGGCAAAGTGCTGTAAAATAAACGGCGGGCCACTGAATTTCAACGAGCCGAGATGGAGCGGGCAATAGAGAAAACAAGCACACGCCAGCGAGGAAAGGGGCAACTGGTAGAACGCGGCTCTGCTGTTTGTTGTTACAGATGGCCACGCTCTTAGCAGGCCTCGGTCGATTTTCATTGTGGGAGAGCAGAGCATAAAAAGAATAAAAGAATCAATTGTGAAACGTGAGAGGTAGAGTGAGAGATCTGCGCTGAAGACACGGGAGGATTTATTGTGTTTGCATTGACCATAGAAGCTCTACATGTAATGCAGTTTGGGCCTGACTTTGTGTTGATCACTAACCTCCAATTCCGAGAAGATGTTGAAGATGAAAAATATCATCTACCCTCACTGTGATGAAAACAAGGGATACAATAAACAGAAGCTAGGATGCTGGATGCCGGCCTCTGACAGAATAACAACAAAATCTGAAACTATACGACATCATTCTGTATTTAAAGCTGCTCTAATCAATATTTTTATATTAACTATTGATCAGATGACTACATGTAACGTAAAACGTGTCACTCGTAGTGACAGACCCACAGAAAATGATCACCCAACTCTGCAGTTTCTCTAAACTCTATGGAGCGTTTTAGTGTCTTTCAGTTCATTGTTCTGGTTTTCCGGCCGTGACTTTACTGTTTTGGTAAGGCATAAGATTTTTAGTGAAAATGCTCAGATAAACTGAACATAGCGGAGCATTTGGCAGAAAAAGAGCCAAATGTTTCCCTCAAGAGTTGGTGGAGACAAAAACAGCTAAAAGGAGTGAATTCTGGAATTACATTCATCAGATGGCCAAAAACACAACTCCATATTGATATCAATATTCACTGAGTTATCCTTTACTCTTTACTTTTTAGAAATATGCAATCAGTGAATACATTTCTTTGTCAAAAAGCTTTACAAGCACTGCTATAGGTCTTGCAGGTCTCCCCCCGTGTTTATCCCAAAGCTGCATCAAACACTAACAAACTATTACTTGTTCCTCTCTTTGCTGTTTGAACCTCAGTGTTGTTTTATGACCGGTACACGGCATCAGAGTTGAAAGCAGGGCGCTGCAGGTCTATAGTGAAGAAAGTGATGATCCATACCATCCTTGGACCATTATTAGATGTGGTTGAACCTCATCTTTTACTCAGGACTACACTTTAAACACCATATTCTGCGGACCTACTAACACACAAAACCGTCTATTTGTGGTCGTCTCTGCTGTACAATCTGTAATCAAAGATTTGTGCTGCGGAAGTCATAAATACACACAAACACGTGCACATTAAGGCACGCGCGTGTATTCATCTGGTGTGTGCGCAAGTGTACGTGAACATAAATGGATGTTAGCGTGCACATGTGCATTCATGCATCTGTATTTATGCATGTGTTTTGCAAGAGGGACAGGGAGGGAGGGGAGGTAACAGGCAAACAGCTGGCCACAGCTTCACTCCCTCCGCCGACTGAAGCGCATGAGTCGCCGCCACATCTCAGCAGAAACAGCTGGAGTTGTCACCGCTCAGATGCATCACCTTCAGCACACAGCCACCTGGAGGGGAGCGAGAAGCGAGTGGGAGAGGAGAGGGAACGGGCCAAGAAGAGCGAGTCAAACTGAATTTATGTCAAAAGCATGAAAACAGAGAAACAAAATGACACAAGAGTTCAATCATAAGCAAGAGCAAAACAAGGGTGATGGCTGAGAAAAATGGGGAGCAGAACAAGGGAGAACGTTTTAGCAAAGTGAAAGAGAGCAATGGGCTAGAAAAAAGCAGAAAAACAGAGGAAGTGAGGTGAAAAGCTGATAATTCTATGATTGTGCACACGTAACAGCAACATCTGCAGATCAGGAGGACTAAGGGTAAGTTACGCAGGCAAAGCTCACCCTAAAATGTGACAAAAGGAACGCAGAGCACGAGAAAAAGACACTAAGGATGATTCTCCATGTAAGTACAAGGAAGAGCAATGAGCTCTGATCCGATGGAGAAGGAGAGAAATGGAGAGAGGCATCCAGGCTTCCAAGTTCAAGCTCCTCTCCTCTTAGCTCTGTGGTTGCAATTTCCCCTTCTTTACTGTAACCCAAACCCAGGCAGCTCGTATGAAAACACTCTATCTGTGGGCTTGGAACGCACTTTTTGACGTCAAAAGGGTTTTCCCGTGAGGCCGCGGGGACCCTTCTCAACAGCGCCTGCCCACGTCAACAGAGGTAAGAGCGCCAAATCTCTCTCGTCCAATTGCCAAATTGCTCTAACACTCAGGACGTCCCGCTGCCTGCGCTGTGTTCCTCTGGGATGAAGATTTTATGGCGAGGCACGAGTTCACTGATGTAGGCCTGTGTGAGCGCTTTTTCCAAATCAAACACTGACCTTGTCGTGGCAGTGATCAGCTGTAAGGTCTGTGTTTTGTTACGTGCGGCAGAGAAGCGATCTTGAATGTTGCTGCAGCACTTCTGACTAAACCCAGAAACTGATAATTGTTTTTTTTTATTAGGTGGTAAGCGCCCGTACTGCTGTGACATTTTTCATAGCACTTCTCAGAAATCACTGTGACGGTAAACGGTGCTCTTTTCTTTGTTTGTTCACACTAACCACCCAATTCCTTTATTATTTGTTCTAAAATCAACTGTTGAACATCCAACAAATCACAGAGTTGGTGCTTGAGCTCCCTCTGAAATTTTCCTTTGGTGTTAATTTATTTCACATTCATATTTTTAGCACTTTTTAAGATTGTGATTTTTACTTTGGATACTGTTTCTTTTAAGTAAACCACAACGGATGACAGGCTGCAGATTTCTGATACATTCTGATGTAATTTGAAGGCACAGTTGAGTGTATTTTCCCTTCAAAAGACTCATTTTTCACAACGAACTTTGAACTCAATGGACTCTGACCACTGAAAACTTGCTGTTAGCGAATTCACTTCAGAGCTCAAAGCACAGAGGTCAGGCTGCTGGAGAGTCACTGCACATACAGGCAAGAAACAGGCCGGGACAACGTGTGAAGACTGAGATGAAACGCTCCAGGTTCAAGTCCAGCGTCACCGATACATAATCGTGTGTTCTGGAACAGTAAAGCAGCAAAAGCATATAAAGGTCGCGTAAGCCCTGCAGGTAACACCTGTTGAAAAGTCGGCATTCAAAAAGCAACAACATCAGCAAAACAACAACAACAACCGTGGCCCGGGCGACCCGGCCCTCTCATCTCTGGTTCATTCGGTCTCCTTGAAAAGCGTGTTGGTCCATGCTAGCAAAGGTGGGAGGACCAGCTCCGCTCTGTAATCATGCCTTCTCCCTCCTAACGGACAGCTGTGTAACCAGGTGAGTCGCAGAGCTTTCATCCTAATGACAACCCCTGGCTGACTGCTGTCAACGGGGCTAAAGGGGCTTAAGGCCAACTGCAGGGAGGATTAGGAACAGGACTGGGAACAGCAATAGGTTTTCCATGCAGCTCTTGGCTTTGTTACGTAACGAAATCTGGCCTTTTGGAAAGCAGGCGGGCGCTGGTGGGATAATTCGCTGCTGCTGCTGCTTCTGTCGGCCAGTTTCGTCAAACGCACAGAGTGAGAGGCGATATGATCAGCGACATCGAGGTGTTTTTTTTCGCCAGCCTGAGCAACAGATGGACATCGAACCAGGTGCACGTTATGAAAACACAACACTGAGGTGACTGACATTGAAAAACACACATACTTGAATGTCAATATACGACTATATCCAGCCACATGTCCCCTGATCAGCACTTGACACGTCCACACAACAGTTTCAGTTTCACATATGGATCCCCTACAGAGAAAAAGCTCATAAACACGTGTGCGTGGGTGCACAAGAAATGTTGAAATGTTCACCTCACATTGACGGGGCACACAGGTGTAGTGCAACACAGGACATTTCTTGCAGCCAATAACATTATGAATCCCCTCAGGGAGACTAAATATTCGCTAGATTTGGGCAGCGTAGCACACGAAGTGCAGACAAACACTAATGATTCTCAATAGAGTAATCATTTGAAATTAGATCCTTACAGGTGTTACGAAAGTGTGGTGAAGTGTGCATTTGTTCTGCAGAGTGATGCTTTTTTAATGAGCATTAGAGTCGCGATTAAAAATGAACCTACTGTAGTTTTTAATCTGAGTCATCGCAGTTTAAGAAATGATGAAGAAATGACTTCTCTGACACAATATTTGCTTAAATAAAAAAAGGGAAGATTCCAGTAAGTTTGACTAATAGATCGCCTCGTCAAGAACACAATCATCACTGAGCTCATCTTAGTAAAGATAAGACAACTTCGGGTCAATTTTGGGAAAATAATTATTTTCGACTGTATTTGCTGAAAAAAATGTGTATGTTAGTGATTTATTGCTGGTGTAGAAATTGAGAACCACGGATGGAACTTTTCAGTGTGATCTCATGGGATGGCTTTTAAAAGAGCACGCCACTTTTAAGGACATTTCGCGTGTCATGTCTACGTAAAGTTAAATACATTACGTAAGTACGTACGTAAGTTAAAATAAGTCAATGTTGACTTTTGGCTTCACACAGGACACGAACAGTGGTCTGGTGGGTGAAAGTTCTGTGTTTATTTGCTCCATCCATACACCCCAACCACCTCCTTACACTACCCCAACCTGACATTTTTTGTCTCTATGACATTTGTACATGAAATGACACACCGTCTCTGCACAATATAAGCCAGTACAGACTAAATGGCATGAAATGACACGCGACAAGCAAAAAATGTGTTGTGATAACACGAAAAGACATTGGCGTGTTATTCATACGCCATTTGGTGAGACCAGGCTGAACTTTTAACAAGCCACAAGCCAAATCAAGGATGGATTATCTTGAGTTATTATCCTCATCAGTAAAGATGTCTGTATTAACAAGATTACATGGGCCTATAGCACCCTATATCCATATGGAATTGATCTTCAAAAACAGCTGTATCCTCTGTGCGAACAAACAAAAGCAGTCGTAATAAAGTCAATAAAGTTTCAGCAGTTAATGTCAATACAACAAAATACACGCACTAAAAATCGATTTAATGATGGTGATAAGCAGGTGGAATTCATCATCACAGGCACATATTATTAAATGAATGAATTTTAAAATGAGCATCACATATCTTGAACATAATTGATTTCATATCAAATCATCCATTCAGTTGTCAATAGCTTTGAACAGCAGCCCCATAGAAGCATCAACTTGCTAAATCAGAACAACTCTGACTTACTGTACTCAAAGACAGACGTTTGCTTTGCTTGCTGATTTTTGAAATACGCTGACCCCCTGCTGCAGACACTGTTCGGGGTTACAGCTCGCATATCTTGACATTGACATTGTCCGTGTGTCAGTTTAGTCCTCCTCCTCCTCCTCCTCCTCCTCCTCCACACACACACACCCCTCCCTCTTCTTCTCTGTCGATTTCTCGGAAGAGGCACTGGGGAACTGTGGACAGAGCATAGGCCTCTCTTCCTCTGTTACACCACCACCACCACCACCATCCAACCTCTCCCTCTCTTTCTCTCTCATTTCAAGCCATCTGAATTTGAATCCAAGACTTGCCGACCATCTTAAATGCTCTCAACATCTTTGGCTAATTCGGATGCAAGAAAATGTTCCAGCCGAATCCAGTCTTTCTGGCACAGCAGACGCACACGAAGAGTTGGAAACACCACGTCATTTTGGTCTGAGGCTTGTAGATATCAACGATTTCTAATTCCTGAGTAAAAGTGATTTCCTACATTTCCCAGAATGCCTTTCACCAACCCTGAGAGAACAAGTCTGGACTTGCTTTCTGCACATAGTTTGGAGGGTTTACCTTAATCAGACTATTGATATCACTCCCCTTACCCCGAATGCTCCATGTCACTCTTATGGCTGCATTGCATTCTGGTCAACAGAGGCTACTGTCAGTGCTAGAAATTGCTATTTATCACAATGCATTAAATGTCAGAGACAAATAATAAGTTTTGACGTAGAAATATTTCGAGATGGTCACGTTTTTGCTCAAAAAAATGTTAAAACTTCTGAATATTTCTCATGTTGGAAGTCCTCGGCTGGCGGTTGACCCCATCTGGACAGGTGCCGCAAAACAGCAGCCACGTCCACCTGCCGATGGACCCAGTGGAGACACATCAAAAGAACCAAATGGCCCAGCAGGGAGCTATGCCATTTTTTAAATGAACTCTGGGGTGCAGGCACACATGAAATCAAAAACAGTAAGAGACGGCCAAGTGGTTCGGCGTTCCAGGACTAAAAGCATCATATTGATGGTGTCTGTGTCCGCCAAACACTCACTCTCTGAAATCTGTGTTTAGTTTAATTGAGGATTTTCGAACTTCATGGATATTTTCAAAATATGTGCACTGTAATCTCGATGTTAGTTGCTTAACTCTGGCATTTTGGCATAAACAGCAAAAGGAGCCGTCTGCTGCGAGAGCAAAAGCTTAGTGTCTGAGTCTGCAACACGAGTGCAGCTACAGGCCTCTGCAGACGCCTCAGTGCAGATCAGTCAGAAGGGATGAAACCATACTGCCCCCTAGAGACAGAAAGGAGAACTGTTGGAAAGAAAAAAAATGCACAGTGATGCATTTTGGTGAAGTTTAATCATTTATAAGTAGGCTTTTTGTCCAGATTCATACACATAAGGACACAATATCCTTAGTCACTGCAAGGATAGATGTTATCTCCATCATCTCCAATGTTATTTAATTTTATTTTGCCATGTTTTATGTTACATTTACTGAAGAAGCTTCACTACTTTTTTTACAAACTTTAATTAAGCAAAGACATATGATTTCTTTCAGACCTGCCGACTACACTTTTATTAAGGTTTTTTCACTCGTGGATGTTCACAACATCCTCTGTCAAGCTGAGAAAACCCATCAAAGCATCAAGCAGCACATTTTGATGACTCCTTACTACTGCAGTCATGTTTTACAAGGTATGCTGCGTCAGAAGGCTCAGCAGTTTTTCACAGGCCTCATTCTCACTGTGGCTTTGAATGTAGTTTGTCATTGCAGTCCTGGTAGATCCAGTTATATTATTAACTTATTTCAAGGTGACAGCCTTCACAAAACAGCACTGCTGAAAGCAGTTTCATTCTGTTAAATATTTTCTTATCCCTGACCTCGACCATGAAATTACTTTCAAACCAGTTTAGACGTTTGATGTAGCCAGTGTCTGAAGGCATAATTCTGTTCTTGCATAATTACGTCTCTGTGAAGGATGTGGCGGTTTCCAGCGCGAAGGCCACGACAAAGCAACCGCCAGACTGGGGTTTATGATGCTTAGACTTGTTAATTAACTGACTTACAGTCGCTTGCTCAACATCACATCATTCGGCCACATGTGGATATCAGCTCAGTGGCGAGTTGAGGTCATACAGCCTAATTTCTTGTGCTGAACCAGCTCCTGCTGTTCGTTAGACACATTTTTCCTCGACATTAATGCATTACCTTTGGAAATAAGGTGATTTAGAAATACCCATATCCTTCTTGAGCCTATAATAGTTTAACTGAAGCTTAATCTTCCAGACTCAAGGATTAATTATGTAGCATTTAATATTATCAGATGTCATTACGGTGCTGTTGCCTGGTAACTATTTTGCAGACGTAAATAATGCAAAGTGTGCTGTGCATCTGTGCATGCACTGCATCTTAATGTGTAGCGTTAACTAAGGCTTAAATAGCAAACAGTGATTCCACCAGACTTTGTGTTTTGAACTTAAAAGGTGAAGTCAGACAGTCTATGAGTTCACTCTAATGGCAGTGAATTCATATCAGTTCCATTTTTGAATTAAAGGAATAGTTCGTCATTTTGGCAATCAAGCTTATTCACTTTTTGCTGAGAGTTAGATGACAAGATTCCACTTACATCTGTACAGTAAATACGAACATAGTCAGCAGGCAGTTAACTTAGCTTAGCTTAGCATGAAGATTAACACCCCGTAAAACCACAACTTACACTTCAGTTTTTGAACAAAGCAAACAAACAAGATATAACGTGGATAAGAGGTGCATAGACAGATTTTGTTTAATGTTCGAAAAAAGCCAGGATAGCTGTTTCTCCATTTCCAGTCTTTATGCTAAGCTAAGCTAAGCTGCTGCTAGTTGTAGCTTCATATTTAGCGTACAGACATGAGAGTGGTATCGATCTTCTCATCTCACTCTCGGGAAGAAAGCGATCAAGCACGTTTCCAAAAGTGTTGAACTATTCCCGAAGAAAGAGGTTTTTAGTGAATTTTATGTATCAATTACTGTATATAACCTTTATTTAATCTGGTAATGTCATCGAGATCAAGATCTAAGAACTGAGTACAGCACATACGAAGAAAAACAAACGTGTCAGCCAGACATGACAGAAGGATAAATTCATTCCACAAACACAACCAGATAATTGTGGGGTCCATTTATGAGGTTTTTATCACCAGTATATCAAAAGCAAAGTCATCCACAGTTGATGTCAGATGCAGCAAATTTATTTCAATTTCAGCAGTTGCCTCCATAAATGACGAAATAACTACAGCGTTTTGACTAACTGCAGCGAGACACTGTTTACCACAGTAACCACTATTAACCACCATGAGAGCTCAAAACATGTTTTATACTGCTAATAAATGCTTATACATGGTCGCACCACACTTGGTTCCGTGCAAAAGTCTAAATTGTTTCATTCAATACTTGACGCCGACAGGCAATATAAAACATAGTTGCATAAAATCTTTTATAGCTGGCCATTAGCTGGAAATGTGTTGGCTGTTATAATGCAGCAATAAAGGGTGTTTCATTTTATTGCAAATTGATGGAGCGCTCCATTGTTCAAGCAGCTTGTTGCCACTTTAGGCCCCTTTGATTTTGCACCGAAATGAACTGCAAATATTTGTTTAAAGGCTGTTACTGATGGGAGGATGTGAGCTGAGTGGTGGCATCAGTTAACTCAGGATGAGAGGAAAACCACAGACTGCTGAAAGGTGCAATTGAGCAAGGCAGTGACCTTTTCTTAGTCACAGGGGAAAGGAAAATCAGGCTTCATGATACTTTTCCTGGAGAGTCAGAAGTCTAAATGACGTGGATCAGTTTTTCTGAGGGTTGGGAGATTATCCAACTCTGCAGAGATAAAAAATGGGCTGTTCAAGCCCAAAATCTTTATTTGAAGATGAGGCTCCAGTGACAGATGAACTTTCTGTTTCTAATTTGTCACTCTCATCTGTCATCAACTCTTTGGAGGGTAAGAATTGGATCGTTTTGCTTCACATGCGCGCCAGACCCGTTTTTATCACCATCTCATGTTTGTATTCGTTACCCTTTCTCAGTAGTCTATCTGTCCCTCTAAATCTCTTATTCTGGTTTTTTTTCTCCCTCTCTGCTTTTCTACACCTCTTCCCATGGGGTGAGTGGGTAGGATGTGACTGTTAGAGTCATAACAAGCCGGTGGAAACGAGTCAGACATGGGAACCAGCAGAGGAGCCCCGCAGCTTCGCCCACCTTCTGATGACTTTACAATGTGACAAAACCACTCGTCCTTGTTTTACTGAACGGGGGACGAGAGTGCCAACATGCTGAGGAGCGCACAGCAAGAAAAGATGAAAAATAATCATTTGGCAGGAGGTTGGAAAAGAGATTTTGTTTGTGCAATTTTGTGTGTACATCTGAATTTCTGCATGTGTGCATCCTTATATCTGTTGTTCCCACACACTGAGGAGCACCAACAGGTCCAGGAAGCCTAATAGCACTCCCGTCCTTTGGGAAAACCCACCAGCCCACTGATGAGCTCCGCAGGCAGCAGGAGCCTCCAGATCCACCATCTATCTATCTTTCTATCTATAAATGTATGTAGGTATTGGTTAGCTTGCCAGAGCTATCTGACCATCTGTCCGTTAAACTTTGTGAACTATTTAATAATCAACAAGACTACAGCTATTGGCTCTCTGAGGTTGTATGCTATGCTGACATCAGCATGGCAAATACAGTATGCCATAACAATGCTAACATGCTGATGTTTAGCAGGTGACGTTCACCATTTCAGTTTAGCCTATAAGTATGCTAACATTTGCTAATTAGCTCTAAACACAAAGTACAGATGAGGCTCATGGGAATGTCATGAGTTTTGCAGGTGTTTGGTCATAAACTAACATATTGATCTGATGATGGCGCTACATTAAAAGTTAAGGGGTCACCTAATTATTACAATTCATCCCGTGGAGGGCATGAATGTCTGAACAAAATTTCATGACAATCCATCCAATAGTTGTCGAGGCATTTCACTCAAAACCAAAAATGTCAACCTCATAGTGGAGCTAGAGTAAAAGGCAGGGGATCACCACAACCATTAGGGTACATCATCTGGGAACCACGAATGTCTGAACAGAATTTTGTGCTATTCCATCTCGTAGATGCAGAGATATTTCAGCGGATAACTGAAAACTTTGACCTAGGGGTGGCTCTAGTTGAAGTCAAGGGATCACCAAAGTCTTTGGGATTCATCCACTAGGGAACTTGAAGGTCTGTAACAAATGTCATGGCAATCCATCCAGTATTCGAGATACATCACTCTGGATCAATGTCGCGGACCGACCAACCATTCTTTTTGAGAGCACAGTAAAAAAAATTGCCTGATTTTCCAAAACTCTAAAAAAGAATGTATGAAGATGTAAATATTACCAAGACTCCACAAGCACCAGTAACCTGAGGCATTTTTTTGCTGCCTAAGGTGGACCTAAGACATACTGTATGTATTTTTCTTCTTATTAATACATTTATCTGCCCACTCATACCACGTGTATGCAGACAAAAAAACCACCTCTTTTATTCTTTATTTGTTGAGCTTTCTGGTGGAGTGCAGACATTGGTGTCGGTGTGTGGCGACAAAATGCAGATGCTGCGTCTGCGCTGCCGGAAATTAAACACGAAGAAGAAACAGGTCCTACAGCAACTTTTCCACCTCAGCCAAACATAATAAAAAAACATTTTTGTGATACTTTTTTACATTTCTGGCATTTCAACTCTGTGCAGATATTAAAAATGGGCATAAGCACAGCTGGGTGGAAATATACTTTGAGTACTTTTAATGCTATTAAACTTAAATAAATAGAGTGAAATGCATACGCAGTGCAACAGGAGCCTCTCCGATGAGAGTCTACTCACTCAGCCCACTGCGGGGGTCCCACTGTGGTCAAGCCAACAGCAGGAATGCAGACTGGTATCCCAAGGGCAGTGGGTTAAGAATCTTTCTGTCTGCTTCCCTTTTTTTCTCCTCCACCCAAAACAGTCCTGGGCCTTGGAATGGTGTTAAAACAACAGGGCTCTCTTAAATTAGCCAAGCGCGAAAGTCCAATTCAGCGTTTCCTTCACGGTTCAACAAGAGCTCTCCCGCCCTCTCTCCAAACCCATGCGGGGGTCTTCTGCAGGCCACGGCTATGTAAACCCAATCCAAACAGCCAGGTGAAGGAGATGGAGTCCTGGCTTAGCTTGACTTGAATGGCGGCTGACCAGCTTATCCACTTTTCATCTGACCAGTTGTTTAGCTCTTGTGCTCCGTTTTCCATTGACAAACAATGCAGCGAGCCTGATGCAACAGTGTAACTTCTAATGAAACCAATACTTAATAACTGACTTACTAGGTGTGTGCAGATGTCTGTCACTAGTTTGGATAAAGTGTTACATTTAATACTTTCAAGCCAGTTTAGTGGCTTTCCCTTCACCATCAAACTTAACAGATGGTAGGATGTCTGTTGTTATGGTTGTATTTATCCAGACTTTATGAACTCAATGCCCGATACTTGGAGCGACACTAAGCATATTGTCAACTCATCAAAGACACAGCAAACCACTGGAGCAGGCCATCAGCTCCAGATCTGCGATTCTCTGCTCTTGCAAGTATCCTGCCATCTGTGCCATACTGATGAAGATTGATTTATTTGTGTACCGTGACTGGGCTAAAACGGGATGCTGATCTGGCTGATTTGCTTTACATCAAGGCTCGGTCCAAAAGTGTGTGTCTGTGCATGCTTTCCTGCTGTGTCTGTCTTTCTCCGTCTCTCACACAGTTGGATACAGACTTGGACTGCTCCAACTTTTTCCCAAGCCAAACAGCTTGGCAGTGGCTTCTACATTATAGTCAGTCACCCACAGGCTTCTGACCTACTGACCATGAGCCCCACCAGGCTCTCCGACAACCATGCTAAGGACAGACTGGGGTTGTGACCTTGACATCCAGAGCCAAAGAGGGCAGATGTAGGGATCCAACTCCCCTCAAAAGTATAAGCAGTCACCCAGACCTTTCCCAGAGTTCCTCTAAGATCTTTGACTCCTCTTTCTCTTTCCTGCTCCATCACTCTCCCTATCTCGACATCTTCAGCCCAGATACCTCTCTCCAGAGTCCATATGTTAACAGATACATCGAAATACACGGAGGGGTGTTCACGTTTGACTCGCGATCCCAGACGTGCACGTGATGTTAATGCAAGTGGGACCGCGAATCAATCTCCACTGTCTGACCTTGTCTCCCAGTCTGACACAGAACTCTCATATTGCCAAGGCTCATTACAGGCTAAAGTAGAAGCAGCAGATCAAGGGCGCTCCCCAGCAGGTTAATTTCCTCAAATAACCAAATCTCCTACATCAAATGGATCATCTTTCACTCCACCTAAGCTCCGGAGCTCTGAAGTCTGCGACTGAAACTCGGAGGACCTCCAACTTTTACTTTGAAGTCGTAGAAATCAAAGTAAATGTCATTTGAGCAACAATACCTTAAAAAAGGCATTTAGAAGGAAGATAAGCTTATCAAATGGACTGCAATTTCCTTATGAAAGATAGACTCCACTATAATCCTGAAAGGGCTAAAATTCTGAATGACCCCCCTGTCCCATTTGATAGCGCAGCATTTCTCAATCACCGTAGGAGATTTTGCTGAGTCACAGTGCAGTGCCCACATTTCCTGGAAGCAGTTTCAGCTATTGTGATGGACTTCCTGACCTCCCTCCCTTAGATTTTACGTCCACTTCGTAAAGTTTCACTTCCCGGTTGTTGACACACGCCCATGCCCTTCCACAACTGCTCACATTAATGCTGGGAATAATCGAGGTCAGCTCGGCCTCCACCTGACGCCCCGCATCTGCAAAGCTTTTCACGGCCCTCGCCGCCCCGTCTGGGTGTCCCAGAGCAACAAACTTCCTGCATCACAAGCAGTAGCAGAGGGTTAGTCACTCACATGTGAGATATGGGAGGAAGTCAGGGCGTGTTCAAGGGAAGCATAACGTACAACTTCCTGGGACGTGAAGCAAGGTAGTGTGTTGTTCTCACAGATCATATTCAGGATATGACATACTCAAGTTTTCCTTCCTGATTGTCCAGAACTGAGCAATGATATGATTGAATAATTAATACAATAGGGCAAAAATAGAAAAGAATAGAATAACAATAGGACTAAAATTAATTGAATGGAGTTGAAGAAGTCAGGAAAGAGGAGTTAAGGTGAGCCAAATTGAACCGAATGGGGCATTCAGCAGTTCCCACTGTGGGTGTTGAAAGGCTCTGTGATCTGCATTTTAGCTCTCTCTTAGTCCACAGAAGCAGCAGCAGCAGGCAGAAGCCCAGAGTCTCCGAAAAGAGGTCAACCTTCTGTTTGGATAAAAGCTCGCTCCAGCTGATCAATGCTCTTGGAGTAGATGGCAGAAGTCTGGAGACCAAAAGGCTTCCACTCCAAAAAGTCTGAAATGTGTAACATCTGAGTTGTTCCCCCTTCTTTTGAAACCGTAAAACTTTCAGACTTTATCAAAAGTGAAGAGTTTTGGCAGGTCTTTTTAGGAGCTTGGAAACAGCCAGAAAACTATTTCAAAGGCACGTGAAGAGGTGTTGTTTAAGAAATTCCAAACTTTTGAGTAAAGCCAAAGAATGCCCCAATTAAAAGCATATTTGTATTGCTTATGATTAGTATGAATACGGCCCTGAGAAGCATTTTTATTCAGTAAGTGGACAGGCAGTTCAGAGTTGAACAAAATAATCATGCTGATCCACGAGTCCGAATCACAGACGAGCTCAGGGAACCAGAATTTGTGCCCAGTTCTCTGCTTAACGCCCCAGGCATATTGTTAGTGCCTTGAACCAAAACGATTCTAACACTTATGCTACTGGTTGGCTTGTGTGCAAGTGAAGTGAAGAGTCAAAGACAGCCAAAGCAGTGGGAGATTTTCACATCTTCCAAAAGCAACGATCAGGCAACTTATGAAGCTGTTTTTTTTTTCATTTATTTCACAAAGTGATGATTTTCTGCATGAGTTAAACAAGGATTTGGTTGTTTTCATTCCTGCCAATTAATCAAAAAGAGAATATAATAATCACAAAATGTTGTTGGCATGGAGGCAGAAGGGGATTTTATAATAACCCATAACCTTTCTACAAGACACCAACATGATGATAGCTTACCAAGGCTGTTTATATCCGCAGGCCTGGTGCTGAACTGCAGATGTTTCATGGGACATGTGGTTCTCCACCAATGTTCTGCACTGAAAATGAACAACACCCCGCTACCAAATCTCAATACAGGAACCAGGCTTATACAGATAGGCAGAAATAGCTTCCATGTGTCACTTATCTGCGCTACAATCCAACAATGGAGCCATGAAAACTCCCTATAGATTGAGATCTCTGTTGAAAATAACAAGAGCGCAGTAGGTAACTGGGCTAATGACCCTGGCCTGTGTTTCAACCCCTGTTGACCTGGCACATAACCGATGACTTAATGCTTCGAGAGGTTAATCAGCAATCACTCAATCACTCCTCGAGCAGCACTTAAAGATAACCCTCGCCAGTAAACATTTGGTTTCTCTAACTGCACTTCTGCTCTGCCACTGGCTCCTGAGCGAGCTCAGAACAGCCAAGGTGTTGACAGCCCTCCTCCTCACTGGCGTGTACTTTTTGGCAGAGGCCACCGAGCAGCCCCTATGCCAGCCCCCAGCTCTTAACATCGGCCTACTGGAACTGTGCGCCCAGTCCGGTAAATGATGTCAGAGAAAGTGGCACCACAGGAAAGCAACGGCTCTGTAAGAACCGGGAAACTGACGAAGAGTCACCTGCTACTCAGCGTCAACTGACTAATGCGCTAATTGCTTGTCACTGTACCAAGTGTCCAATCATATTAGGGGCTGAGATAAAGAGTGACGGTGCTGTAGAGCTGAGTCTGCAGCTCCAGCATTTCACTTGGTATAACTCACATCCCACAGAGATTTTCTGTTCTGGCAGAGCTCTGTAGAGTCAAATTCATAAGTGACTGCCAGGGAGGGAAGGGAAAGGAATCGTCCACGCACAGATCGAGTTTAGATTCACTCAAGGAGTCAAGTGGCGCACAATGCAAAACAGGGGAATTACTGCACTTTAAAGTTTGGAGGGGTCGAGTTCGAGGGGTCTCCTGCGTGGTGTAACTCAAAACCTGAAGCTGTGACAGGAAATGCAGTTATAGCTCCACCATGACAATCAATGGTGCTGTAATTATCCCTGATGCAGCCCAGGAGTCTAGTAGCCGGGGGAAATTATGATATAGGATATAGGACAGCACACACACGCTTCCTGAAAATAAGCCACATTACACATACACACACACACTCGCATTGGAATCGCCCCCCACCCCTTCATCATCCTTTTCTTGACTGGATAACAGGTCAAGGATCTCGGGTTTGATCCACTCTGATGACACGGAGGAGGAGAAGATGCGGGGAGAAAGACGAAGAAGAAGAAGAAGAAGAGAGAGATGGAGACAGAAATGGAGAGAAAGAAGAGAGGGAGGTTGCTTCCCCTCGTCAGTTAAAGGCGATGAGAGGAACAGCTGTCGAGAGCTTCCTTTTTGGCTCCGTAAATCCACACGCCGCACACACGCACATCTTTATTCAATTGCTCAGTCGAAAGGCCCGCGTTGTCCTCGGTGGGGTGATGATGGAGGGTAATTATGGTGACACCTCGCCGACACCCCGCAGCTCACCTGACAATCTGGATCTCCTCGTCTTCCTGCTTTGCCGCACGTCTGCCTATGCTACCACCCTGCACTCCTACGCGGTTACCGCAGGGGTGCCCCACCATCAAATGGCTTCCTGACCCATTTGTCTATAGCTGAGGGTGGGGGCGCCGCACGGGGAGGATGCACTGGGTGTGTGGACAGTGGAGTCATGGGGTGAGAAGGAGGGGAGGGCGGTTGTATTTTGGCATTGGATACCGAGGCCCTTTCTGTTTTTTTCCCCTCCTTCCTGTGGTTTTATGGCCTACTTACCGGTAGCAGACTTTCATCTGGCTATGAGAGGGGATCTCTGGCAGATCTGTTGCAGAGATTTTGACAGGGGCTCCAGGAGGAAAGGGATCTCCAGCAGGGCTCCTGTGCTGGACCGGATAGCCCAGGGGGGCTTGCAAGTTCTGGGGCGATTTTAACACCCCTGGGTGGCCCATTAAGGTGTGAGTGTTAGGTGGGCCTGGTTCACAACATACTCTGGGCCAGATCGTTCTAGGGCAAACATGACTTTAGAATATAAAAACTGGTTGCAAACAACATGTCTTTAAGATAAGTTAATGTAGCTCGTTGTTTGGGTTTTACGACCCACAACTTTTGGTTAACACGGGCCGCTCTCATCAATCCAGTTTCCAACTGCAGCAGACAGCTGTTTCTAGTGAAAAAGGCTCAGATAAAACCCCTGTATGCTACCTGCTGAGCACAAACAGCAGAGAGAAAAAGTGAACAGCAACCTAGAGGCACATTTAGCAGCTGGAGAGCCAGATATTTCCCTCTGGCTTTGGTAGACACCAAAACACACTGCTTGAGGTGTAAATAGGCAACAGCTTGCTAGCACATTACACTTTGTAAGGTGATGGTCAGATCTTGTGTTTAAAGCCTGCTTTAACTGTGAGGGGATAACAACAGCAATCATCATCCAACCTTCTGTGAACCGTCGTCTGAGAGCTTATAAAGTACGAGTAACTTATACAGCACACCTGAAACAAATTAAGCAATTAGCTGAGCAGGGAGGAGACTGTTAACGAGTTACGCACAAGGTAAAGGCACCACACACGAAGGCCGACATTCCATACACACGGCATTTATTTTGCATCATTAGATAGATTAAATTCATGTTATCCTTATGGAAGAGTATATGATCATTCAATAATTCTGTGACAATATACAGACTCTGATGCACGAGGTACAACCACAGCTGGAGACAAAAACTGGAGTTTTGCACAGATGGAGCCTGTTAGAACCATGTTGAATTAGATGTGACGTGGAAAATTCAAATGCGTTCAAGTGCTCTGCAAATTTAATTCTCAATAATGGCATCTATTATGGAGCTGTTCGTACGAACCAGCTGCAAAAATGGCCCCTATTGTAGTCAGCGTGACTCTCAGTCATCAGTGAAGGATGGGTTTCATTACCGAGCAAGGGCCACCCAGGCTCCAGACTGCAAGCTCATGGTGTTTTGGATAAAATCACATATAAGATCTACAGTACATTGCACTATAATGTACTATACAATATGTTGACTTGCTTCCAAAGCCTGCCATTATGGGATATGGCAGAAGCTCTATCATCACCTGCTTTATGTTCTCCATTTACCAATTGTAACACAACACTGATGGATGTGGAGGGCTGAGAGAAAAACAGGAAACAAAATCATGAATTGTTCAGTTTTTGGAGAACGTTCATTCTTGTGTCTTGCATGGTTAGTTTTTGTTCATTTTTTAAATCAACTGACAACATTTTAAATTTTACTCAGAGGAAGCAAGAGAGAAAGATTGGATGTGAGCGGGATGATAAGCCTTCTGTTTTTCATTTTGTGCAGTGAATATGCAAAAGTTCAAACCTGGGAGGGTTGTGTGGGAAAACCTCCTGCCCTCTCTGTGGTCCCGGAGCTTGAGGCAAAAGGCAAGCGTGACACATTAAGCACTGTGATCTGGATCACCTGAGAGAAAATATGTGTGTGTGTGAGAGAGAGAGAGCAAGAGAGAGAGACATGAACTGACACAGAGAGTGGGAAAGAAAGTCAGGGAAAGAGGGCAAAAGTCTGATCCACGCTCTGTAAATCACGCTGGGACTGTTGTCAAAACATCACTGGGTCTCCATGTGCCTCGAAGCCTTTATGTGTGGGAGAGAGAGTGAGTACTGTAGGTGGCATATCTGTGCTTGTGGGTCAGTGTGTGGGTGGGCAAAACTCTCCCAGGCAACCCCGTTTTTTTTGTTTTGTTTTCCCTCTATCGCCTTTGTATCAGTAAAGTGTGCCATTCTGCAGATGCGGGAACTGTTCTGGTTTTTGACTTTGCCGCAGCGTCTGGACTGAATAAGGCTGCAGTGTTTTTGTGCATTGACCCACCGCTACCTTTCTATACTGTAATCAGAGAAGAAAGTGATCCAAGAAAAGCCACGGAGAGGAGTGCTCGTATGCTGCGTGTCGTCAAAACAAGTTGTGTTTTTACAGTGTATAAAGGAAGATAATTAATTTAATTGGTCTTTTTCTTTCTTGTAGAAATGCACATGTGCGAGCTCCTTAGATGGATGTATTTCACTGGTGTCATTGGCAAGAGAAACTGTCCTTTCAATAGAATACACAAGCATTGTGTTGCCAGCAAATGTCCTACATAAGTGCCCTTGAGCAATTATCTCTACTAGTGGCTGACCTCTGACCTCCAGCAAAGGGGGAGTTTCCCTGTAGGGACAGGGATGGAACTGGAATGGGATAGCCAGTTGGGATAGATCTGGAAGTGCTGCAACCATTGTCCAAAATGAGTTATTTCACTCAACTGCCAAAGGATATTACCTACCAGCAGCCATTTGTTAAACAATGCATGTCTCTTTAGGCACAAATGGAACGTTTTGGCTAACACTGCAGCACCTGGGCTGCTTAAGTTCCCCCTTTTGACATCAGGGCACAAATAAACCACGAGATTTGACACAAATATCAAAGGGGCATTTCAGTGATTCAGTATTGCCTGTGCATAAAGTTGGGGAACTCACAGGACACAGATTTTAAAAAGACATCAAAAAAAGTATCTTGATAGTCCCCAAAATGGGTCAGGCTCCAAAAATGTTGGATCCTACATTTCCCATAATGTAACCAATAGGATATTTTCGCTATATATGACTTTTTAGCCTCCAAGTCCCTGCCAAGAGCCTTGATAAAGCCCCCCCATGATGCGTAAGCTAATCTTTGTGTGTAAAATTGGCAAACTTCTATTTCCAAGATCAATAATGAAGGTGCCTCAGTGCCTTATTAGTGCAGAGACTAATCCTGGTTAAACAAAGCATTCAAGAAAAGGCACTCTGAGCCACAAGTTACCAGCACTGTGTAATCTATATTTGAAAAATACATTTGATTGTTTACTTTTGCATTTGACAGGTGTTTGTTTGGGAACTTGCCTGCAGCCATTTGGTTTTTGGCGAGCCTCCCTACCTCTCTCTACCAAGTGTTTGAGCATTTCCCCTGCTGGTATACAGTATATAAACATTTAGGCTTCGTTGGGTAATTTTCCTGTCAAAGAGAGATTACGTGTCTGCTCCACAATTCCCTCTGGTCTCCTCGGAGAAGTGTGTCACCAAAAATGGATTCAAACAGAAATCAGATCACTTTTGTTTTTCTCAGCAGTGCAAATATTTTGGGAGTGGGGAGATTGGGTTTCGCTTTTTTTTTACTCTTTCTTTCCCTTTTTTTTTTAACCGCCCATCGCTCCAAATTGTCGTATTGGAAAAAATCCTCCACGTGGAGTCGGAGCCAGGAAAGTTTTCCCCGGAGCTGCAGGCTCGGTCTGTTTTTATGGTGCGCTGAGAGGCTAATTGGCTTTGCAGACGGCCTTTCCCCACGGTGACCCACGGTGCTGACGGCCTCAGCGCTCATCCAGGCAGTGACGGCTTCACTTTAGCTAGCTGACTGGCCTAGGAAAATGAGCGGGGTCAAAGAAACTTAAAAGCCTCGGGCTGTGTGATTGTATGTATGTGTTTGAGTGGGCAGACAGGTGAGGAGTCTCTGCAATGAGTCACCAGGAGACACTTGCATCCAGAAGTCTGCCTCGGCAGCTTCTGGAAAACATTGGCTCACGTTTCCACCTGATGGTCTCAAATACAAAAACTGAGTGGGATAAGAGTGATGTTTTGTTAAACCCATATGTCTTCCACTTGTCATTTTTGCCTGTCTTTGGCTTTCTGCACTGAGAGAAATGGATTAGCGTGTTTCAAGTCTCTGACAGAATTTAAGGCGAATCATTTCCAAGCCTCCTACGTGCAACTGAATCACTCCTCAAGAGAGACCTTTACAGTCGGGGAAGGAGCAAGATTTTTATTTTATTTTATTTGTTTTAACAGACTCCCACATAAATGGCAGTGTACTGACATGGTGGTATTCCACAATAATCCAGTGTGGGAGGCAAACCTGGGCCAAATAAAATGTATCAGCATTTCTAGCACTGATGCATCAGAGAACTCGGTTGAATCTATTAAAGGTAACTAACCACTTACATGATAGAACAACCAACTTACCTGCCACTACGTGAATTATCATGGCCCAGTCCAAGTGTGATGGTAGTGGGGCAGGGGGGGACACGTGAGCAGGCCTGTGACTCTCAGGCCAACAAAACAGTGCACGGGAAGAGAGTGGGAAACACAGATGGCTTCTGCAAATGAGCTGTGACCTGAGGCCACGGAGAGGTGGGAGTCCCGTGAGGCGATGTGGGATGTGGGCCAAACGAGGGCAGGGGGAGGGAATTTGAGACGGTTGATGGGTGTGGGTGTGTGTGGATGCATCAGTCTGTAGACTACCAGGTTTACATGGAGAGCCAGCGCAGGAGAGGGAACGAGAAATTGTATGTGTGTGTGTGTGTGTGTGTGTGTATATGTGTTAATCCTCAAAGACACCATGTCTGCGCTCGGGCCCTCTCCTCTCCGGCTGCGATCGCCTGAAAGTAGGTCACGTTTTTATTGCGTTTAATTATATTTTGTCAAAGAGGGTTCAGGTTACGGGACGGACGGCGAGGACTCCCCAAGCACGGGGCTGCAAAGTGTACACAAACAAAACACATGCAAGTGCACATGAGCACAGGCAGTAGCTCCAAGCACAAAACAGAAACACAGCGATGTTCCACTTGTACAGGACATGTTCTCAAAACACACTTTGTACGCCTGGAACAACTCATCCTCAAGACTGCTTTGAAGCTAGCGAGGAGTTACATGATCAGCTTTGCAGAACATGAACAAAATTGTAATTTTAGAGCCTAAATGAGCTTTTTGCATAGTCTTCTATACAGATAACTATTCATTTTATGTCATTTATAATAAATTCAATACAACATCGTCTGAACATCAACAAGCCATTGATGATTGACAGCTGATAAGTCATAAACACGTCACCACGCACCGTTATTGCGCACCAGTTCAAGTACAGTACAGGAAACATTATGCTTGTAATCCTCTCAAAAATAAGGGTTTTTTTTCTTTTACAGCAAGAATTTAAAAATGGCTGTCTCCAGAGAACATAACAATGTTTTAGGAAAGAATGTAAACTTATTATGTACTTGGCAACCAGGAGTGTTGGCTACAGAACACTCCCGACACTCTGGTTGCAATTACATGGACCAGTTTCTTCTAATCAATCCAACCAATGACTCCCACCAACGTGACTACATGAGCACTAAATTAAATGATCAGATAAGGTGTTCTGTACTTGTATTGGTTTACTGCTGGGGGGTTTGTAGTGAAGCAGCAGGATATACAATCTACTGAACTGTATGCGAGCCCTCTGGTTGTCCCGGTAACTCTTGGAAATGAGGTAGAAAGTGATAACAGTGGTTCCCAGGAGAACATCTTTGACTTTCCTCAAATATATTACAGTTTAGATAAGCCATTGTGTTCAGATTGTCATTATTATCAGGAATAAAAGACTCCTTCGCTGCTGCAGCCAAAATCCTGCCCCTGACCCACCGTCCACCCTGCCTCCAATGTGAACTTTTATACCAAAATCATTACATAAAGAAATTGTAGATGTAGTTTGTCACATTGTAAGACATCAGGAAGAAACTTTGTTTTCATCTTGGACCTATAACTTAACAGTCACTGGCTTAGTCCAGTGGATACAGTACCTCATCCCCAAATCTGACACGACAAGGTAGCAAAGGAAACATGTATTCCTCCAGGAACAAGGGTCTACAGCCATGCAAGTGGTTCTCTCAGGCTGTATTTAAGTACAGCAGGGCTTTGGGCTAAATGGCAGCATGCTAACATGCTCACAGTGTCAATGCTAACATGCCAATGGACATCTGTACCAAATTTCATGGCGATCCATCTAATAGTTGTTGAGACATTTCTCTAAAAACCTCAACCTCGCGGTGGCGCTATTGAGAGAGGGAAAAAATAGAAAACCAAATTCAACAGTATTCATCCTCTAGGGACCAAGAATGTTGTTGAGATATTTAGTCTGCATCAAAGCGGTGGTGCGGCAGACCGACATGGCCGTCCCTGGAGACGTCCCGCTAGCATGGCTAAAAAAACTGACTGTACATGCATACACCTGCACACAAACTCGTGCTGCATCCTACAGTATGTGAGGCACCTTCCCTTCACAACACTCCCTCCCAAACCCCAAACCCACACTCCAACCTGAGCCCCAAACCAAACCACTAACTGTAAAATAACCTCCTCTCAAAGTCAGAACCAACCGCAGTGACTTCAACGTCCACAAAATAACTTTGAGTTCGTCCAGTTCAGTCCTCAAGCGTACCGCAGTGCGTACACACATATACTGACATATCCAGAGCACAAATCCAGCTGTTTTTTATTCTTATCGACTTTATCCGACTACTCGTCAATAAAGGAGCTTTTCTACACCATTTTCTCTCATTATCACCTCCTAGCATTGCCTCACTGTGTGTTGAACGTTCGGTTTACCAGCCTGAAGACATCCCTTTCAGACAAAAGTTTCACAAGCATCTCAATTGTATATTTTATCAGCAGATGTGTTTCTCTAATGGACAAGTCGAGATTTCCTGCTCGTGTTTACCTGACTGCAAAAGGAGAAACTGATTCCTTTTGTGGTTCCATGTGCTTCATAAAACGGCGCATGTTTCATCAGCAAACGTCAAGCCTCCGTCAAACAGAGAGGGCTGGAGTCTCAGCAACACATCACACCATCTTGATGCGGACTGAATTATCAACAGTCGATGTCTGCCGGACAGGACGTTGTGTTCAGACGCAAATCAGCCTCAGCTGTTTGTCCATGTGTATGTGATGGAGAGAAGAAGGGGGCTTGCGGTGGTTGATTTGGCTCGTGTGTGTTTTCAGTGGCCGTGGCCTGTGGCTCCAGCATGTTTATGAGCTGCCGTTCTGTGCTGAGCTCATCACCTGACCAAGGTATCCACATTTACATGGTTACAGAGACACACACATACACAGATCTAGATAAGTCTGTATGAAAATCCCCTGAATTTATATGATTAATGTTGCTATATCAACAGCAGAGCTACACAGTATCAGATAACCAGAAGCAGACAGCAGAGCAGTGCTGACTCTGCAGACTTCTTCATCATGGCAACAGTTGCTAAACTGGTTTTAAATTACTTGCTCTGCTCTGAATTATCATATGACATAATTAATTTAAATCAGTGGTTTTTATATGCTTTTGTAAAATTGAAGTTTTTGTCTCGCTGCAGAATGACGGGGAATAGCAGGGTACAAGGATGTCTATACCACTCATGTATCTGCTACACTAAATGTTTTGTACAGGAGAGCCACTGTAATGAGCCTGGGTTAATGGCACAGCACATGATTAGTATCTTTTGGTTTTTCCATTATACACTCGTGGGCCACTTTATTAGGTACACCTGTACAATCCAATGCAATCAATACAACAGCTCTGCTAAAATTCTACCTTTACAAAGTTTATAATGTTCAGCTTTTGTTGACTTTGTCTGAAATGTGTAAATTCAATAATATGTTTTAGCATTTAGGTCACAGTTAAAGGTGGTGTTGTACTGGACTACATTATACTGAGAGGTCTTTCAAAGTTTTTATTTACAAACATGAGGGAGTCAGAATATTGGAAACACCTCTGAATATAATGCAGTCCAGAGCAACAGCACCTTTAACTGTGTCCTCAGTGCTAAAACATGTAATTGAATTTACACGTATTGTACATCCTATCATTCAATAAAGAATTATTGATGGGGGGGGAAAGGCTCTCTGAGCTAGCAAGCTTGTTAGCTTGGGCGCTAATGTCATAATAATCTCACACGGTTTATTCCAAACAAACTCTTTTGTTCACCCTGTTAAATGTTGCTGCTCGGCAGACTTCTGTGCTGTATGAGTGATTTGTGTGAAGTTTTTATGGACATTTTGATACATTTGCGGAATACACTGCAACTGTTTTGAACCCAAGCTGACTGGAGCTGCTGCCCTTCGAGCTACAAAACTTTCAGAGCCACGTCTCAAGCCTACAGATGGTGAGATACTCAAAAAATACATTCAGAGATGTATTTCTTTAAGAGGACATGTGTAGCAATAGCAACGGCAGACGCAGTGGATGTCAACATCTGGATGACGTCCTGGGGCCTTTTTTTTTTAATCTATCAGATTTCTCCTGGAATTGTATCTTTTCTTTAAAAAAATAATGTCCCACAGAAACACCAGTCAAATATCATTGATGAGTCACACTAAACCACAAGTGATTCATAATGGAAAAACATGTTCCACTGCAACAGCACTGTTTTATACACAAGACATATTAGATTATCAGTCAAATCATTGGTTATTTTGAAATTCTGGTTTGCCTGCTCTGATGTTATCAATGACAAGTCTGACACACTTGGCTGTCAGATGGCTGTAACTGCAGAGAATTAAGAGATTTTGTATTTCTAACAGGCCCAATAAAGGACTGGAAGCTNNTCTCACTGTTCAGTCCAATCAAACCAAGCTCCTGATCGGATGACCAGAAAAACTCAAACAATGACTGTTTAACTGAAGCTCAAAAAATTAGGGCAAGATTACTTTGCTTTTTTCTCAAGATCTTACCCCAAACCTGTTGACACTCTAAGCTTGAAACTTTAACTGGCCGCCAGATTATTGTGTAATTTGAGCAGTTTAAGAGGCTAGTTAGCTCATAAGTCAATCATACTAAACATTTTAAACCCAAAACAATGAGTGGCCTCATGCATGTGTGTACATACTGTATGTGTGTGTAGCTTATGTCCGCTCACGTGCATAATGACGCCTGAGAATATGAAGCCCTGTAGTCTTGTTTGTGCAGACGTGGCCCTGACCACCTCTGAAGTCCCAGAAACTGTCCAGCTGCTTCACACTGATTCACATCTGGGACGAGTCTGGCAGTGGTTAGGATGGGAGCACGTGCACACACAGACTCCCACACACTCACAGGCCTGCAGTAAATCCCCTTACACATCCATACATACAGAAGACATTTCCACTTTCCCCCGAAAAATGCCTACCTCAGCGATGTGCAATTGTTTTTGTACCGCGGCCTTGTTGTGGCCCGTGACCTCCTTTTTCAATTCTGTAGAATGTGAACAGATTTCAAGGAAAACTGGTGAACTTTCCCAGTGGAATGGGGGTGAATAAACACACCCACCAGCCTTTCCTCTACTCTCTTCTTCTCTTTTTTTCCCCCCTTCACCTCCTTCCACCTATACAGCTCCATTGGGTGTTTGTCTGCTCCAGTGAGACTGACCCACTTGGCGGAGGATCAGCAGTGTGGTTAGAGCAGGATAAACACAGTATCCCAACCCACACACTCCTCATAGACTGCCATCAGGTACTGTATATAGGAAACAGGGGCGTAGCACTGAATTCTAGGCCCTGTACATAGGCAGTCTTTGCGGCCCCCCATGATTTTAAAATCATAGGGACCCCCTTTGGACCCTGTAAATTAGTACTATAATATAAGCTCCATATGAAAATACCTTTTTTGTTGGTAAAAGTGTATTTTCTGTTCTTTGAATGTTAAAATGAGCTCCCAGTCTCCACAGAAAATGCTTTTTTTACAATATTGCGTGCGCTTGATTGAAGCTTCATAAGGAATTTCTGCGGTGTAACTTGCTAACGAGCAGTAAGCTTCATTATTTATTTCCTTGTTTTTTCTGGAGCTCGTTCCAACAGAGTTGGCTGTGGGAAACCCAATATCATTGTGTTGTTACCAGGTACATGTGCTGCCATTTTGTTTTGCTTACATGTAAAAATTAATACCAGTCTCCAATATCCTGTCCCTGTGTATTGTCTGGAGCCTGTTGTGGGAGACACTGTTGCCAAAATAAATGTCTGGTTGGAGTCAGAAGTGATGGTTTGTACGTCATTCATCACACAAAGCAAGAGGGCGCACACAACTGCTACAGCAGTTAGCTTGCCAGATACACTTATTTATCAACCTCCCTTACAAAAAAGAAGTATACGTTCAAGTATATTTCCCAAGTATACTAGTAGTAAGTATACTAATATCAGTGTACTAGTAGTATACTTGTAAGTGTACTACTTCAATACTTCTTGGGACAAAATTGGCCAACTTTTTAGTTATAAAAGTATACTTTTAAGTATACTTTCAGTGTAAGAGCAGTAAACTTTGAGTACACAACAAGTTTACATCCAAGTTTTATTTTGTACTGCAAATATACTGTGAATTATACTACAAGTGAACTTATAGATACTAGTTATATACTTCTAACCCACTTTTTAGTTTGTGAAAGTATACTTGAAATAGTAAACTTTGAGTACACAACAAGTTTACATCTAAGTTTTATTTTGTACTACAACTATACTGTGAACTATACTACAAGTGAACTTATAGATATACTGTTAGTTTACTAGTTACATACTGGATAAAAGATCAGGTTCAGTTCCACCCATGTCCTATTTACTCTAAGCTATTCCACCCCAAAGCTGACTTGTTACTATAAACTTGAACATGTAAGTTTATAAGATAGTATGATAGTACTTAAACTTTCTGTATAAGACAAGAATACTTAATTATACTTTTCTTAAGTATATTTTGATGAAGTATAAGCCAAATATACTTCGAATTTTCTGTATATTTGTCAGTGTAAGCCAAGTATACTTGAGTATAATTTTGTTAAGATTATCTCTAAGTACATGAAAGTAAACTGAAAGCATACTCTTACTCTTATTTTTCAGTTTAAAAGAAGCATACTAATAGCACACTAAAATAAACACATTCAAATATGAATATAGATATGCTTTCAGAACAAAGTAAGACTGAATGTGAAACGCCTTTGCACTTTTTCCTACCGTGTCTAACTCTAACCTGTCCAAGAGAAGCTTGAAAGTATTAAATAGTTTTCCTCTCTCGTCCCTTCAACTGCCTTTGGTGTAAAGCCTCGCAGAGGAGCCAGTTTACCAAAATCTTATTACGAGATTTTGGGGGTTGTTGAAGCTTCCAGTCAGAGCTGCCAACATGCAACATTGCCTATTGCAGCTTCGAATAAGATTAAAGGTAAGAGTGAGCTTTGGAGTGTAAGTCGGTTTACGCAAAGCAACGGGGACTTTGGAATACACACACACATGGATTGCCTTTACAATGTGCCTTTCATGAGATAGGTCAGACTTGAGCACACCACCTTACCTTGCTCATGGGCACGTTGGTAGTATTAACAGCAGCCAGGCTCTAGATAGAGGAGACTTTTTTTTTTTTATCACATTTGGTGACTATGCATGCATATATACATACATATACATGTCTATTACCACACACACACATACTGGCTACAGCCTAAAAGACAATGTTTGAAAAGGTTAGCCTCTTATTGTTTAAATTTTGAAATAAATGAAGTCTTAACGTGTAGATTTTCGGAATCTCCTCAGGTTTCGAGGTTTTATTTGAGTGGGTGATGCTGTGAGAAACTTACCCACTGTCTGTCCCCATTGTCTAGACACGCACACATACGTAGAAATGCTTGCTTGCATCGACAGACGATCTGACACGGGCCGCTAACTAGACACACGAATGCGTGAAGTGCATAAACTAATACAGGAGCGCAGACACGCACGCACGCGCTTGATGCTCAACCGCCGTCCTGCCACACTCGCTCACCCTCTCGTCTGAAGCGCGGGGTAGCCTGTCAGTGTGTGAAATGAGCTGGAAAAGAGTAAAAACAAGAAGAGGAGAGGCGGTTGAGAGGAATTCATCAAAATCTCCCAAAATGGGCAAACGGCTGCCCGACAAAACTGCCTCGCCGTACCGCACAGCCGGCAGCGAGCTCGCCTCGCAGGAATGCAAATACGCCTGAAAATGATCAATGTGGACACTTTTGGGTGGACTTGTCTTCTCGCAGGCTTGACAACTGACTCACAGCTTTCCCCTCTGGCGATGCACAGGGGCTCTGAGCAGGCCTAATTGCAGTGACTTGCCATATGCTTTGAGAAAGGAGAACGATACATCATCACTGGACATATGCATACAAACACCCGCATGCACGTGCAAGTATGCGCGCCGGGTCTGCCGAGGCCTGGACCGCGCCAAGCTGTGATAAATCTATTTCTCCTCTACAAGGTGTGTAGCAGGAGAAAGTCTTCTTGCCTGTCACATCAAATCCGCCCAGGTCTGTGTGCAAATATCTGGCCTCATAGGAAATACTGGAGTAGTGTGTGTGTGTGTGTGTGTGTGTGTGGGTTTATAGAGTTGTTTTTATTCTGGTTAGCTGCCAGATGGGTGAACTTTTCCTCGCAGAATAACACAATGAGTGCCAGAGAAGTTTCAACAATCAGAAAACTATTTGCAAGTCAGTTTAGGAAACTTTTCTGTCTAAATTTCCCCCGATGCGGGGAAACACCACGAATCTGGCGCTCGAACCAGGTCAAAACAAAGTGAAAGCATGTGGAAGTGTGCGAGAATGACTGAATGAATGAATGAAGCCATTATGCTCGTGATGCTCTATTCTGGGCATTGTGTGGTCACACAGGAGTCGCAGTCGTCCACCGGCCTGGCCCCCCATTCCTCCTTTAGTTACACTCACACAGCGGGCCTTGTTGACTTTGGTCGGGCTGACGTTGTTGCACAGCGGGAGCGCAGCGCCTCGCTAGCGCTCATTTCGGGCTGGAAAGTCACCACCGTCTTCCTCTCCAGAGAGAAGCCAAACAGAAATAGGTGATCCCCGCTGCCAGAGACCGAGACCTAGGTTTCCCAAAACCAACCCTTCACTGAGGACACCACTGTTCTCCTGTAAGTCAGTGAGTACATTTGAATTATGGTAATTTTCTGACATCGTGCAGGCGAGTAAAGCGTTCGGCTTTGTCCCATTTACATGAACTCGCAGAGCTCAGAACCATGATTTGCTGGGATTTAGTGATCAGAGTTGGGACACTGCCATGTAAACACCATAATCTGTTTCCAATTAGTTGTGTATCTGTAGCACATCTCAAAATATTCTCTTGATACATATCAGATACTTGTGGTTCACTCTGCACGTGCTGTAAACAGAAGAAAAACTTGATTTAAAGACTAAGATGTGAACAGGAAGCAGAATACTGACACGCCATTGGCGAAGCATGAACATTAAACATGTGGTAAAGAATCGTCTTCAGTGGTTGTGTTTACTGACTCAACCTGGACCAAAGGCCACACATGGTTCCTGTCCTGGACGATTAAGTAACACCCACCATCAAACCTGCGATCTAGAATAGTATATCCTTTATGATGGGCGAAGTGTGGCGAGGCACACATTTCCATCTCTTACAGTAGGTCACATTCACCGCACGCGTAAATTTCACACACATTTGTAGGTCAGTTATGTGGGCACGACTGCAGAAAAGAGCAAGAAACCACAACGGGGTGGCCACGCGCCAAGCTTGTAGTCAAGCCACCCGGTCCTGACTGGAAATTCCCAATGTGAACTTTCCATGGAGGGTGTGCGGCGAGGCATTAGTGCTACTACTGCTGTGACTCATTCTCCGCCTCAAATGGGGACGCGGTTGCTAACAATATTGGACACAACCTCCGTTAAAAGTGCAACATGTAGCATTTTTAAACAGCAATATATCATTGTCAAATTAACTATAATACCTTGTTGAAATTTCCATAAACAGATGAAATGTGTAGCCTTTTTTTGTGCCAGGGGTACTGGTAGTGCTAGTGTTTCTTAAAAGTAAGACCAAATTTAATGTTTTTTCTTGGCTTTAAGAGCCAGCCACTTTGGTTTTGTGCCATAAAGCGACATCTCTTTGTGCCGGAAAGCAAACCAACAGATGTTCTGTAAAAGCAACACGCGATCATTTATGAGATTTTTAACTTGCTATCATTAACTTCCACTGTTCAGTCCCTCAGCAGCCTTATCCATCATTCAGAGCTCATTTAATATTGTCTTTTGTTAACTGTCACTTTCTTCCACTTGCTCTGTGCCTGCCATTGCTTTTCTCTAAAGCTCTCTCTCTCAAACAGAAACCAACACCAAGCAGTCCAGAAAAAGCCTGACTCATCGAAACAAACCATAAACCTCTGTGACCCCAAAGCTTTGCCCTGATGAGGTGGATGAATGAGAGGGGAGGTTATGACAGAGTGGTGGGTGGCTGTTTTTTTGTTTGTTTGTTTTTACAGCTGAGCCAATCAATATTAAAGATACAAAGTATTATAATTATATAAATGTTTAAAGGACACGCAGCCTTTGCTGGTCCTGCCTGTAATTCATAACACACAAGTCGAGATTTAACTGGTTTTCCAAAGTGATTTTCCGACCAACCATCCAGACAGTCGTTGTCCTCCCTACAGCCACGTCACCAGCAGCCTAAAACAACACTCTGATGATGCTAAGAGGCCGGTTGTGGTGCTTGAAGCCAGGTGTAATGATGGATGAGATGGACATAGCATGTACTCATCAAAGCATGAATAGAGATTGAAATTAGAGCACAAACCAGTTCTTCAAGCCTTACAAGGAGACTGAAGTTTGTCCTGAGGGTAAAGCCAGTGGACCTAGTGACTTATTAGGCTTTTTCCCCTTGGTAGAATGAATATACTTATTGAATTTCATGGCAATCCGTCTGTTACATTATGAGATATTGGGTGTGCAATGTAGAGGAAAGGTCAGGGGGTCACAAAAAAATAGATTTGGATTCTGGAGTTCAATAACATCCAGAGAAATTTCCGGGCCACCTTGCTTTGAAATTGTTGGAGCGACCGACCAGCCAACATTCCCGTCCTGGCAGAGAGAAAATATACAACGATGAACATGAAAGAAATCACTGTGATTAAAAATGACAAAAATCAAGCTACAGCCTTTGTATCTTAAATCCTTTGATGTCTCAGTTACTGGATCATGTCTGTGTATAGTCTCCATAAAGGGCCTAACAAGCCTGACAAAAAGATAGCCATGCAAAGAATGATGAGCAGACAGAAGAGGAGGAGGGAGGAAAGTTGGGTGTATTGTTCACACCAATTAAACTGCCTAAGCTGATCTGTAACCATAGACTGTATTGGTTCTACTTTATCTCTTTCCGCATCAAGTGTTCCTCCAAGGGGCGGAGAAAGTGAACAGGACAAGTCGATCTGACCCAGTTCGCCGCTTTAGAGAACAGAACATCACATCCTGACTGTTTCTGACCTCAAAGCAAACATTTGTTGGTCCTCTCCTCCCTAAAAAAGAAAAAAAAGCTCTCAGAGACAGAGGCGAAGTGATCTCTATCTTTGTTTCAAGCGGGTTGGAGTGGCCGAGGGCTGTAGCAAAATTCAAAGTGATAGAAAAGATTATACTCCTGTTGATTTAACTCCTCTGGCTCTTCAAGATACATAATGTGCACACAAACAGCTGCAGACACATGCTCACAGGCTTCCTCGTCTTCTCGTTATCTTACCACAAAAACAAACCCTCTTCAGTTAGACGCTCAACAAATCCAACTAAACGCACGTTCATTTTTATTTTCTGTTTTGATAAATGCCTGTAACTTTAAAGCGTATCCCCGCCCCTGTCTGGTTACGCTATATCTGTTTCTGTAAAAGATTAAAAACTAAGTGTGAATGAAAAATGGTGTCGGTGTCAGTTTATCTGCACGAGATTAACCATATCCCAGCAATTAGACACAGCCGAAACACGTGAAAGCCATTTATTGAGGTTTGGCGTGTCCTCTGAGAGAAGATTCATCGGGCCTGACAGGAATGCCGCAGGGACCAAGGTGATAATGGACCAAAGAGGTAAGAGTGTGTGTTTGTGGTTATTTGCATGTGTGTATGTGTGTGTGTGTGTATGCTGAGCACCACTAGGGCATGATTAGGAAGCAGCTATTGTTTTTATTGGTGCTCTGCTGAATGTAGGCCAAGTACTGGGCTTATGAGACCTCACCAACACACACACACACACTGTCGGCATCCTAACGACCCCTCACCTCCCCCACTCTCTCCTCCCATGGCTCTGCTATAATGCAAGGCTGACTCTAACAATCTACAGCTGTTTGAGCCTGTGAGCCCAAAACAATGAGATGGGCTCACATGACCCCCAGACAGCACACACACACACACGCACAAGTATAACAAGTATAACAGAAGTATACTCAAATACATACAGATTCATGAACAAACACACATACAAGACATTTACATCAAGGACCATTTATAGCAAGCAGAGTAGTTAGTGAGGAGTGTCAGGTTATAATGGCAGCGATATACACCTGCGTGATTGGACGTTACTTGTCAGCTGGTAGCCAAGCAGCTGATGAATGAACCACAGACGGTGAAACATGAATAAGCTGGCGCTGATAAGCTAATACAAGTGCGAACTAACGCTATGTTCCATCTTTGCTGGTCTTAAGGCGTCAGTATGCTTCAACCGAAGTGCTTGTCGGAGAGTCGAACAGAATCTGAAAGCCCCTCTCTCCACACCTTTCCGACGTCAGACTTGGGGGGGCTGCGTCAACAATTTTTGTAACTGTCCCAAATAGACAATCTGACATTTATGCCCACTTTACGCAGCAATTGGCCAGGTGTATGTACAAAGTAGTGCAACACTATGAATGCTTTCGAGCAGAGACCATAAGTGTGAGCTGCTATGGCATCTGGCCCCTCTCTATGATGGCAGGATTTTCACCCCCCTTTGAATGTGGCCGTTCTAAACAGCATTACGCACTTTTGCCTCAAGATTGGGTCGTACGACACGCCGTACAAACTAGTTCGTTTCTAGCATATCCCCACCTTTTTGTGACATCACATGAACTTACTGAAAGGGGAACACCGGTGATGTAGGAATAAGGTTCCTATCCACCATTGTGAAGACCAAGCTTTTGATTCTCAGTTGCAGTGCCTTGTGCGTTCCAATGAGCAAAACTGGCCATGTTCACCAGTGGAAAGCCGACCAAGAATGCTCGTCTCTCAAGGTGAGTCGAGGTGAGTAATAATCGCAAATCAGACAGCGATACCAGCAATGTAGTCACTTTATTCTGTGATCAACAGCACTACTTTTATCTTTGGTAATTTGACCAACCGGACCCTTTAAATTCAAAAGTTATTCATGGAAATCTGCCTGATGTAAAGTAGACGAGACAAAACAGTAAATACTTCATCACTAGCTATATAGCTTAGCTTTTATTTACCTAAGATGTCAACTTAAATTTGATGATCTGACGAATGGTTCCTTGCTCTGACATTTAAACCATGTCAGTTGCTGAATTAGCCTAATATCACTCATTTTCGGGCAAATTTCATTCACCTTGCTCTGACTGCATGACTCCACTTTTCTAATTCACAACATCTTTTTCTTTTGCAATAAAGGCAAAAAAAACCCAAACTCAGGCTCTGGAGCCAGCGCTCTTTCGATGAAAACACGTTTCATCTTTGTTTTGTTTACATTCAGTCTGTCACATTATATGAGAAGTTTGACTTTTATGATTGTGGGTTTGCAGTGTTTCCCTCTGCAGCGGTCAAGTTGAGGTCGGAGGCCTACAGCGCTGCGGCTCTCGCCTGGGTCGCCTGTTTTCATGGGTGACTTTTATAGGAGGCTTATTGGATTGTCCTGGGACTCTAACTGGCCACAAACTGACACCATGACTGGGCTGTGTGGTCTGTTATCCTCCAGGCCTGGGTGAAATAGCAACTCCACAAAATTCTTAGTGTTTGTTTTAATCTACTTTGAGTAGCAGATGGGTGGGGTTTGCCACATTAAGACACTTTTCTGAGACTATGATAACTTCCTGGAACTGTTTATATTTTTCTACATGGCAACACCCAAAAATACACAGAAAATATAGGTCTGGTGTGCATTCACTACATTTCAAAACCTGTTGATGCAAAATGCAAGAAAATCCAGGTACATCAAATATATTATGATTAGAGAAAAACGTCATCACCTCTGACACAGACTGTGTGAATCACCTTTTCATCTCAAGTGTGTGATATAACACTCAAGTCTACTAGGAGTTGGAAAAATGCATCCCAGCAATGCATCCTGCTCTACGCATTGTAATTCTGGGTCTCCTGGAAGAATATTCCTCTGGGTACCCCCCCCCCCCC
>NTHP01000007.1:1560996-1575383 GCA_003416845.1 Oplegnathus fasciatus
AGTGAGTGAGTTCAGGGATGTACTGGGACAAAAATTCAGCCCTGGATTTTGTCCAGACCAGTCCACATACCGGCCCACGATCGCCTATTTTTTTCTGGAATACAATTGGATAATGCATGCTGCTAATACACAATATTAGCACAACAGTAATGTCCCCCTCCCTCCCTGTACATACTTTGTCCTCCAGAAGTTTCCAAAAAACAGAGATTCTCACATGTCGACTGTCTGTCATTGTTTCTTTATTTTTCAAAAATAAACATGCAAATGGCTGAATGAGAACATTTGGTTGCCTTGTTTGAAAATAATACAGGTCTAATGAATATAGGCTAAGGCTACTATAAAAAGAATCAGAGAACCAGAAACCAAATGCGCAATAGCATTCAGCAACAACTACTGTATGTACACAGATAAATAGCAGAAGCTTCTGTAGTAATGCAACTCGAACGGCATGCATACCACCCAATCAAAAGACCATCGAAGTAACAAGTACTAGCCAATCACAGCACAGGAAGGCGGGACTTGGCGAAGATCTGGTGGGGGAAGCTCAGCTTCTCTCTCACCATAAGATATATGAGGCCGCGCTGAACCCAACAGGGCCGGTGGTAAAGACATACATATAAATAGTGAGTTACTATGGTTAAGGCAACGTTCTGTGTCTCTGTCACTCTGAAACTTTCTCATGATTTCCAATAATAGCTTTTTAGGTTAGTATGCCTCTGCAAAATCATGAATGTAAACCTCATTGCTGAAATCTGTTGAATTAACATCTCATAAACAACAAAATATTATAATCAACATAATAAATAATAAATAATAATAAATAATAAGTGTAGAATTTGTGGCAGATGAGGGAATGAAACTGGAAAACAAGATCAAACCTGCTGCTGTGAGAAGTGGAGACAATGGTTACAGACGGTAACAGTCCAGCACAGAGCAGAGCAGGAGAGAAAACAGCTCTCCATGCGCAGAGAGTGAGGGAGAGCTCAAAGTTTAACACCCCAAATAACAACAACACAACCACTCTGACTAAACACTCGAGAAACGAGAGACATCCCGCAGATAGAAACAAATGAAAGAGCAGGGAATTAATAGATCATTAGAATAGTTAGAATTAGAATAAGTTCTCTTATCTTATCGAAATCAAACATCTTAAGATATGAGTGGAAAGTTTTGTTCTTGCAACTGCATTTATAACATTTTTTCACTCAAACGGAGCTTGACCATGTCACGTGATATGCTACCTCAGCACACTTTAAGAACAAATATTACTGGGACCACTACAGAAAACTGCAGATGAACATTTAATATCCAGGAATTCACATTATAGACATGACCACTGACTATGCCTTTAACAATTTGGCCACAATATATCACACTGACCTTCAAAGACCGTCTGAAAAGTGTGGGCTGTTATCTCCATTTGAAAGATTATCACATCTCACCCCACTAACTGATGGCAGGCTGCTCACCCCGCCTTCGATTGTGACCGCTTTGAACAGCTACAAACACTTTTGCCTTCATACGTGTTCGGACAACAAAATGTCGTGTGAACTAAGTAATGTGAGAATCAGTGCTAACGTTAGCAAGCTTGGCTTTCTGAGTGGAATACAACCTTAACAGCATGGTGGGTCTCCCCAAATGTTTAATTTAACAAAGGGACATATTGCTTGGAATTTTCCAGTTAGTAACACACCACAGGTGTTGACAGTCTATCTAGGTTAAAGTCCTTGACTGACAGAGTTAACACGTATTTATAGACTAGATCCTTCTTATTTAAATGTATAAACATCAGGTCACGATCCTTTGTCCAAAAACATCTGTGCAGTTTTGAAATAAACTCTTCACTTGCTCTGCATTAAAGCTGTTTTTCCATCAATAATTATTCATGTTCATGTAGAGTGTTTTCAAAGCAGTTCAGACTGTTTGCTAAGTGCCTCACAGGCTATCATCACTGCAAATCTAAATTGTTTGCTGCTTTTCAATTAACCCATTTATGCACATCAGCACTTTTTTTTTCATTTTAGGCACTTAAATCCAATTAAAAGCTGAATTTTCCTACCTGTATCTCAGCATACGTGCTCATTCACCAAGGCTTATTCGCCGGAGGTGGATGGCAAATTCCAATATATTTGTGCACAGTCTGAACGTGTTCCATTCTAATTTTGGTTGACAATCCACCTTTGTACCCACAAAGGATAATATATTTAATCCTGGTTTATGACTCTTCTGTGTCGTCTCTCATTCAGCTCCCTTTTCTCCTAACATCCAGGTTTGGTTTTTACAGAGCTGCTCATTCTAGTTTGATGCTCCATGGGACAGTAACATTAAAAACATCATATCCTGTGCTTTGGGAGATTTACTCCTGTCTTCAGATATGATTGACTCTTACGAACAGTACATGATAATCACGCCATATGGGTAATCTCCAACATTAGATGATCCTGCCACATAAGTTTGCATATTATGAAGAATAACATGTTTTTTTCCCCCAGTAAAATTAAGAAAAGGACTAAACTTTAGTTATCTCCGGGAAGACAGTACATCTGTATCTTTGCTGACTTTATGCTCTAACAGATGGCATTCTGTAAATTAAAAGTACCACAAAGAAACATACACAAAATGTACAAATTTACATAATTCTACCTTTCTCTCCCCAACTGATATTGTATCCAGCTGATTTCCACTTTTAGATGATTATCCATCCCTGCAAAGAAAACATCCAATTATGGAAGAAAATTGTTCTCAAATGCTGCTTCATTGTGACTTTACGCTCGAAGATACAGAGTTCATGTTCATGGAGTCTTTCTCCATTCAGATGCAGAAGCTAATTTTTCTTCTTCTGTGGGATAGTTACAAAACAAGACTAAAGCCTCATTTCCACGGCACGGCACGGCTCGACTCGACACGCTTGGAACCCTTCATTTTTGGTTTTCCATTGGCAAGCGTTGTGGATAGTACCTGGAACCTACTTTTATTGGTATCACCTCAGTCGAGATTAAGCGAGCTGAGCCGATACTAAAAGGTGGAGTAAAAACACTGCAGACCACTGATTGGTCAGAGAGCATTGTCATGAGAATGGTCACTTGTGCGACACGTGACATCCCGCAAAACCACGCTTTGGTCAATTGACGAAGCACAGACCTCAGTCTCAGTTCCTCTGTTTGTGTTGCGTTGAAGATGATGGCAGTTTCATGTGGTGTCGCTATGACGATCAGCTAAGAATCCCGCCTACACTGAAGGGGTACTGTCTGCAGTGGAAAATGAAATTGAAAAAAGTACCCGGTACCAAAAGCGAGTCGAGCCGAGCCGAGCCGAGCGGTACCATGCAGTGGAAATTCGGCATAAGAGTCTCCAGCCATGTTAGCAGCTCTGTGAGGCTGTACTGTCGTAGCTTTGAGCGAAATGCTAATTCCAGAATGGCAACATGCTCACAATGACAATGCTAATATCCATGCGGTAGCTAATTAGCACTAAACACATGTTTTGCAAGCATTTGGTCAAAATCTTTGATTAGGAAAGACTAAAGTTGAAAAATATATAATTTTTGATGATGGTGCTGGATGAAAAGTTGAGGGATCACCAATCTTATTACAGTTCATCCTGTGGGGGAAATGAATGCCTGTGCCACATTTCATGGCAATCCATCCAATAGTTCTTTAAGACATTTTAAACAAAACCAAAAATGTCAACCTCATAGTGGTGCTGGAGGAAAAGTCAGGAGATCTGCAAAGTCGTCAGCGTTCATCCTCTGGGAACCATGAATGTCTCCACAATACAGCCACTATTTGTCGAGATGTTTCGGGACCAATGTAGTGCCTGTCAGCATTAATAAAAAGAATGTGTCTTCTGCTATATTACAGTCAACTATATTTTTGAGAACATCAGCAGTACATGAGCAGTTCAAATGGATAATGTAAGAATGGGAGAGAATATGTGTTCTGCTGTTGTTTCCTGTTTCTTAGCTCCAGCTCTATGTGTGAATCTAGACTACAGCCGCAGCTTTAGCTTCATCCTCGCATCTTCAGTTTGCAAATCCGCACCGATTCATACGCCCAGAGTGAAAAATAACAGCTTCACCTGCTTCATCTTGGAAGACAAACGCACCACCGCGTAAAATCCGTGATCTGTCATTGATTTCAACAGTTCAATCTAGAGACCCAGGTGATGGTGAAAAGTTGGAGACAGATGAAAAGATTTTAAAGCCCTTGGGCATAATTAAAGACATATTTCTCTCCAGAGAACAAAGCGTTTGATTGATCTTCTTTATTTACCTGAGAGCGCATGTTCGGAGCTGCTTCCTCCAAGGTCAGGGATCATTTATTCAGCATGACTCACTTGCCTAAAGCACAAATTCCTTGAAAGTATGAACTCATGTTAAAATGAATGTTACTGCTCTCACACTCGCACCCCCACAATCATGCCGCCGCTTTGCCCACACACACACACGCAGACTGTGTGTTGTTCATGCATGTCTAGTAGAGTTGAGCTATGTGGAGAGGATCTTTGATCTCAGCCAGGCAGCCAACCAGCTTCTCCACTATTTGCATTTAGTCTCCTGGGTCTGTTGGCTTCTTGGCCCCTCACCAGCTTCAGATGCAGGTTACAGAGGTAGCCAGAGGGAGATTCCCACACATTCCTGTTTGTCAGAGTGTGTGGTTTTTTGTGCATGCACGAGCCTGTGTTGTTGCAGGCTAAGAATATAGCCATGCTTTGTGTGTGTGTGTGTGTGTGTGTGTGTGTGTAAGAGAGGGAGAGAGTGAAGAAAGAGGCCAAGCGAGAGTACCTGGGCCCAGCACCACATCAAAGTGCAGCAGCCTGACAAAGAGAAAGAGTGAGTGAGAGACAGAGAGAAAGCAAGAAAAAGCGTAGAAAAAGCGTAGAGGGAAAACAAGCCTCGAATGTGGAGAGAGAGAGAGAGAGAGAGAGAGGAAGAGAGAGAATAAGATACGAACAGACAGAGAGAGTGGACAAATAGAGTGAGAGGAGAGGAGCGGGGAGAGGGAGAAAGAGAGTGAGGCCTTTCCAGGAGGTCACTGAGTTTCTGGATCTCCGCTCCTTTTGTCCCACAGCACATTCCATAGCAGCAATCTGACCAGTCAGCCAGGGAGCCGCAAAAATGAAAAGAAATATAGTGGGGGGGGGGAGAGAAAAACTCACAGCCCACCTCAGACTGGTATAGAAACACTTGCAGAGGAGTTATTCTGCAGCACAGATTTGGTTTTGGCCTTTACTCCCCGAAGGCCCCAAAACAAACTATTCAAATTTTTGTTAGACTCGCTTCAGTGGCATTTACATTTCTATTTCTTTGAATTATTTGTAATTCCTAGTGCCTTGAAATGATTAAAGACTGTTCTCACTTGATATTAACTGATCACTACTATTAGTAAGGTCGTTTTTAAACTTTGGAGTTCTTATGATACCTAATACCAAGAAAAAATGAAATGAAACATGAAACACAATAAAAACCCATCAAATCACAGGATATATCATATATACAGAATACAAAAGATTAAATCTTCTTTTGCCCCTGCTTTAATTGGATTGATTTAGTAGTTTTGTGGTTTCTTCCTCAGGTGTTTGGGTGGAGAGCTTCATTGAATGCTTTGATTTCAGTTGCTAACAAGCTCTCAACAGCAAACCGCTCATATATTTTAATAATAGCTCAGCTTAATTTGAATTTGAATATTGTTTGATTGACATAATTACCGTATATTAAAGCTGCCGTAGGCAGCAACACATGGACGGCTCCAACCTTCAACACATGCCAAGAAATGTAGCAATGTACCTTCAAAAGGCGGGGAAGAAGAAGAGTGCTAGTCCATGTAAACAATCCAGGTTTCAGAATGTTTAAAACATCGGACTTCTCATCAGGAAGAAAAATAGTTGTTAGACTTTAGAGACACACACAGTGTGTTTTGGTAAGAAATACTTATTGTAAACGTGTTTGTGTTTGTTTACAAGAAAACTCAGTGCACCTTTAATTCAATGCTGTGACCATATTTCCTACCAGTGACCATTCCCAACGCCAGGTTACTCATTCAATATGAGTACCAGTACCAGATACAGCACTCTGTTATATTTAGACTGAAAAGATAGGTGTGTTTTCTTATAAAAATCTTTCCTAGTGCAGCTTTAAACTTCAGATGCATTGGAAATATTGTGGTTTAATCACCGGAAGACCAACTCAATAATTCTCAAAATAACTCAAAGTCCAAATGAAATTGTGTAACAAGGCTGACAGTTCTGGGAAGTATCTCAAATGAGATGCAAAATAAATCTGATTTGTTGTTCAGTGAAGTGGCCCTTTAAGCTGGTATCTTCTGCTGGTTTTCAGCTATGCAAATCAGTGCTGCCTAAACACAGGAATTCTAGAAATTACCTATTGCTCACTGATTTCAGCGCTCTTAATGCATTTCCCTGCGCACCAAAGTCAGGGAGTTCGCTCTTGTTCCCATTGGTAATTTGAAATGTAATTACCCATCATTTTAGAGTGCTTCAGGAGCCTGACACCTACATCTCCCTCTCTGCCTCTCTTTCTTTCTTCCCTCTCTCTCTCTCTCTCTCTCTCTCTGGCTGTTTTTGTATGCTGGTGGAGGATTGTATATTTTCCACCCCCACACATTTTTGAGCACTACCCCTACCATTACCTATGTAAATGACTCGGGCTTAGACAGACGGTTTACAGAACCACCTCTCCTACACCATGGCTAAATGAGTGCTTTTACATGCACACAGGATACCAGATCATATCTCTGCTGAGGTTATGTTCAGGAAAATCTGTTTATGTGCATCTTCATATCTACAAATCCATGCATGCATGTATGAGCATGTAGCAGATATGTAATGTTTCAACGTGGCTCAAAAGAAATGAGCAGGAAATGGTGTTGAAATGCATCAGTAGCATGTAGCAACTATTATTTTGTGGTCATTAATATTGCGTGTGTGAGCTTTTATTCTATATGATGCTTCCACACTCAGGCTCGTAAATGAAATTATTCAGTGTTTGCTTACACAAATATGCATGAAAACACAGTCACATGCTTTCAAAAACAAGATAAAGCATAAATATAGAATTGTATCTTGTATTCAGTCACGTGATTCATGATTTTGTTTTGGAAACTGCCATAAAATCAATCATTGACCTGCTATCTTATAAAATGCCCTTTGTAAATGGTTTATAATTTGTAATTAATGGCTTATTAAGGGCTGGTAAATCCTTTACTAATTCTTTATAGATCAGTTATATGCCACAGTTCAAAAATAAAAATGACCCTGATGATGTCATCAGTCTGATGATGTCAATCTGTGTCTTGTGAGTCCCCGAGCTTTACGGAAGTGCAACACTAAATCGCCGGAGGAGCCCTTTAAACTTTGGGGCTGCAAGGTTGTGAAAAATTCCTTTGGCTGATGTTTGTCCTTTCTGATAATAATGTAGTCATAATGCAGTTTCTCACGTTCTAATAACCCACCAAGTCTGTAGTTATAATTGGATAATATTGTTAATAAATGGTCTTTGGTCCTGATGGTCTGCAGCCCTTTTCTAGAAGGTAAGTGGTCAAACTGTCCATTAGATAGGTCTTCCCGATGAACTAAGTGTTTTTCTTTACAAACTGGCAACCCACTTTGTTCTATAAAGCATTAGTAAATGATTTGTTAGCCATTGGTTAAAACATTTTAGAAAGCAGATAAATAAAAAAAAGCTCACTTACTTTACTTGAATCTCAAGTGAAACCCCATACATTTCTAAAAAAAAAAAAATGGGACGTTGTTATGGTAACATCATAGAATATCAGTACGTGGCTGTCCATTATAACAACAGTCTCTGAGCAGTATGCATCTGTCCTTCAATTTATATAATCACAATTGTCAAACTTTCCAAGTGACAATATGATACCGGATGACACCTTTTCATGAACAACCCCAGAACTCAAGCCCCCGTGTTGCACCTTCGCAGCTGGAATTAGCAAATCATTAGTGAAGCTCAAGATTGTGTGTTGGAGGAGGCAACTTTTTTGCTCCAGCCACATTTTATTATGTATCAAGTCACAGCCTCCCTTGCAAAACAACCCTAAACCTTACAAGCTCAGCTTTCAAGATGAGATATATTAGTTTGGAAAACATCCACTGAGTATTTCAGAGTCTACCAGTTTATTTATGAAGCAGGTCCAAGGCCCAGCCCTGCAGACAGAGCAGGTAGAGCTGAGGCCAATGTTATTACAAGTGTCATACAGTATCCACACTACAAAAACACCAGACAATTAAATTCTTCTCCTATCACTTCCAGCACTAACACAGCCACTGCAAGTGCCTGGCTGTGATCTTTATCATGGCAGAGGATTATATATCTGCTTTCTGTGAGCGCGACTGTAATCCGGTCATTTTTGACGTCCACCTGTGGTCAGAGAGACTGCACGTTTTTATGTGGTCTTATCGACTTTTCAGTTTTATCGAAGGGAAACAAGAATGGAGCAAAATGGAGATGGAACCAGGCAAGATAAAGACAACTTGATTTATAGACTTTTTAATTGACTGATTATTTTAGTGAAGCTCTTTTTGGCATATTTTCTATGTCAAAAACATCTTTGTTAAACTGCTAAATTGGTTGAAGATGCTTATATTGGTAGCTTCCAGTATAGCCAGCTGTATACAGATGCATCCAGATGTAGTTCAGGTATAAAGTGAATCTGATCGTAGTTCATCTCTTCTGGGCACTGATATGTGAACAGCCTTATTTTTTGGTTCGCCCCGTTCATCAGACCTGGTGACACACCAGCACACAAGCCACAGGAGTGTGTTTTTACCCATGATCTCCAGCAGTTTGAAATTGTTGTCAGCTTGAAAAGCCACCCACGCACCGCCAACTACCTGCGCACTACGGGCTTTTCAAAATGTCCTTGCTTTTATTTACACTTGTTTACGTTCACCTGCCTCGTGTGCAGAAAGAAAAGAGTGATGAAATGCTCGCTGTCAGTCAACCCCACCTGCTACCTCTCTCTTTGTCTGTCTCACGGTCAAATATTCTTATTAGCATGACAGGACAGATGTAGTCTAATTAAACACTGACATCAGTGTTATCTCAGATAGTGAAGTTAATCAGATATTCTATTAAATTAGAATTAATCAGCTGCTTCTGATACATGGAGTGAACCACTGATAACCTGCAACCACCTACCATAGATTTCAATTTAGAGAGATTCTGTTGCTAAGCAGAAATCAGGATGCAGTTGTCCTGATTATCCCATGTGTGAAAGTGAAACTCTAATAAATGGTCCAAGAATGCCTGAAAGATAAACTGATATCGTCAGAGACGCAAATATTATCATCTGCTGCCTTTCTTTTATCACTTTTCAGCATTACATCCTTTTGTTTCAGCCATTTTACCGGCTGTAGTGTGGACTCGAGCCACGCGACTTGGGCTTGAGTCAAGTCATAAATGAAATGACTTTATACTCAGCTTGATGAGAATCAGTTTGAGAAGATCAGATATTTATGACAGACATTTGTTTTTTTGTTGTATACAGAATAAAGACAATCATGGATGAGCATACAATACGTTTGAAGGAGAAAAAATACAAATATCGTAAAGCATTTGTGGGCGATGTTCATGTGACTTTTATTCTGAAGGTATTTATATATTGAAATGACATTACATTCGATATAAAATACATTACGACTTGTTTAGGACTCTCAACCCCAAGTGTAAGGCTTCACTTGCTGCTCTTTCTCCTAAAAAATGCATTTATATATGCAACATATATAGGCAACATTATTCTTGTACAGCTTTTCACAAAACATATTTGCTGCAAATACATTTTGTGAAAAGATGTACAAGAATAATGTTGCCTGCATCCTGTTTTCTATCAACATTTCATTCGTGTTGCTTAAGGTTATAATCTATAATCGATTTCACCTCTGGCAACTGACATTCAGCGGCTAATCTGAAATAGCAACTTGTGCATGGGTTTACGTTGCACCATGACAATTTGATGTCTTCTTTATGAATTGCTCTGGCTATACCAACGCAAATATGTCTCCTTGTGCACGTGCATGTCATTTGAATCCAGTGTGGGAATGGCGGACTCCGCCACTGACAATGTAAACTGCTACATAGAGAGGAAACAGCCATACGTAGTATCAGAAATTGGGTTTAATATGATAAAAATTGGATTTTGAGATGAGACACATTGGCTTTTCCAAAAATCAAGATTTTTCTCTCACCTTAAGCAAATGTTTTAACAGCCAAGACCTAACAACATGTGGGACGCAAAGCATCAGAGCCCTGTGCTTCATAACATCCACCACGACATCCTCCCTGTAAGGATGTCACACTTCCTGGATTTGAATAAATGTTGCCAGTGAACATAATCCAAGCATAAATGATCTTTCCTCCCAAACATATTTGTTTAAGCAAATTAGTCGTATATAAAGGTAATTTGTAGGAGGGTTGTGATTTAAGACTTGAATATCAAGACGCTTTGTTCTGACTTGGTTCCACGTCTGGTATGGACACCCACCAAATGAACTGTCCCACAAAGGGGCTTTTTTGAGGTGATGCTGGTGGCAACATTCAGCCTCCATAGCATTATGAACGTCTAGCTGTCACCATAGTGGCACAATTCCGTGGGTTGCAAACTATGTCTATGTCACATCTGTAGCCATTTTGCACAAGTTGATACTGATAGAACTGTAATTATATTAAAAGCTCCAAGCTCATTTTCTCTTTTAGTTTTACCTCCATCTTTGCTGCTAAGCACCCATTATTATTGTGTTTTTGCCCGCCATCTGTCACCTGTCAATCAGCCTCCCTTGCCTGTTCAGCCATGGTGCCAATCACTGCTCATTACCCACTTCTTCTTATATTGCCGCTGCACGAAACATCAATTCCAAATTTTAAACCAAACTTACTTCTTGGTTTAAAAAATAATAATAATGAAATGTTTTTTGACCCTTCTTTACCCTTTTTAAAGCTCTGAAATGCTGTTTCTCTTAGCTTGCTGACATCCGGTCGAAGCGTAGCACTCTGGGGCCTCAAACCGGTAATTTCTTTGCTGTTATTAGATTTAACCCCTCGTGATGCCACTGTTGAATCGCCTGCATTTATTCTCATCTGATGGCTTCTCCGCCTCACACAGCAGGCAAGTACAGGATGAATTTAGATCACTATTTATAACCCTGTTGCAGTGCAGGTTGCTCAGATTCTCTTAATTTAAAATTAGCTTGAGCCGCTGAACGATTCAAAGTGAAGTAACGTTTTACTGTATCGAGCCTGTTTTTCATTTCTAATGTCTAAAAACTTGTTGCGAGGGTGTAAAAAATACTTTATTTTTCATTTTTAGATGTCGTTTCTTACCGAAAAATGACTAAAAGTGAGAATTTCTGTGATGTTCTGTTACGCCGATGGCATCGCAAAAGTTGCCACATGGCCTGTAGCTGCCTATTCAACTGCTACGCCACCTGGTTATGCATATAATGGATGTAACCACTGCCATTACGAGCTACTCCATGAGAATCAAGATGAGTCACAGGTGTTCAGAGCTCTTTCCCGAGGATGCTTTGCTGCCCTTCTTAAGACGTGCCCCTCGAAAAAAAATCTACTTCAGGTGACACTGAAATGTGGGCTTTGCTTTTAATGGCCCTACTGTGTGTGTAGGTGTGCGCACACATGCACACAATTGATGCGTAGGGGTGTGGAGTGGTCAACTGATGAGGCACTGTGGAGGCTGAGAGCTCTGGAGAGTGGTGTGTGGGTTGGAAGCCTCCTCTCCTCACAGTGAAACACACACACACACACACAAAGCTGGGGGAGGTGGAGGCAGCGGAGCTTGCTTCGCCGGCTGTCCATTGATCAGTGGGGAGGTTGGTAGACTTAAAAGATCAGTGTAGAGACTGGTGGAGAGCAGAGAGAGGGATGGAGAGGAGGATGCTGGGGTCCTGTAGGATGCAGTGGAGACAGAGAGGGAAAAAAAAGCTGGAGAGAGAAAGAAAAGACAGATAGAAAGGCAGACATGAGCAAAGTGTGTGAGGAGATAGAGGCGAGGGGAGAAATAAAGAGGCAGATTACGGCGTCTGGGGTTGCCCTGGGTTTTAACAGTCTGGAGGAAGCCTTCTGGTAAGCGTTTGATGTTTCCCTGTCTCTACGTGTCATGTATGTGCACATACCGCCTGGGTGCCTATTTGTATGCCTGCCTGTGTCTCGTGCTGCCCATGCTTTCGCCGTTGAGCCACTGCAGAGAGAGGGATGCCAGGCGTCTGTCTCCACGGCGCAGCGGGCAGCAGCAGGACGAGTACAAATCTTCCGAGGCTCCCTTCCACTGCAGACAAAACCATTCAGTCTGTTATCTGTTCAATTAAAAACAGCAGCGCGCTCCGGGCTGCTGCTGCTGCTGCTGCTGCTGCAAGATTCATTCAGACTGTAACGCATGTGTTACTGTATGTGTGTATGTGTGTGTGTGTGTGTGTGTGTGTTTGAGAAGGTGTTAGGGTGGGAAAATCACACACAGACTTGCGTGCGTTTTCAAGTTGTCGCCTGAGAGGAAAAGAAGAGTGATATTCCTCAGATGCTGCTTTTTATGTGTGTGTGTGTGAATTCAGTGTTTTCTATGAAATGTCAGCTTGATGTGATGTAGTAGGAGGGATTGACAGACTGACTGATGCTTTGCATTGTTCCATCACATCCACACATCCTAAATAAATCACCATACTGGACATTATACATATTGCTTGTGCTGCAGGCAGTGTTAAAAGAACCTCTCCACTGCACACAAAAGAAACCACTGTAGTATTCCACAAGTTCAATCATAAGACAAGTACTTTATGGTATATCTGGTATCTACTATGATAAGAATATTTCTACTGGGATTTTCTCCTTTTCATAAGGGTAGTAGCATCGCATGTTGAATATAATAAGCTACAGCTGCAGTCGGTGGTGCTGCAGTCACTCTTCTAACCACGGAGGTGAAGCACTGAACCATCAGATGACCCTCACAGACCACCATTCAGAACCACATCTGACATTTGTTTTTTTTAATTTGACATTATTTCAATACAGAATTTGTCCATAAAACTAATGAGAGATCATTTCCTGCACGCGTATTTTATTTTTTTCCCTCCGCTGCTCATTTCTGATTGGCTGAGCTGCTGCAAAACAGCCAATAAATGCAAAAATGACAAAAGTGAGTATGCACCAATCAGAGGATGCAGCACTGGTGTTGCTATTCTTAAAATGCTGTTCAGCTAACATTCATGATTCACGCAAAAGAACAAGATGAACATTTAAAAGTATATTATTTTTAAAAAATTATTTTAGGAGTTTTTATTGTTATTTCAGAGACCAAAGATCATGCACGAAACACCAACATTTATGTGAAAGTTATATGAAAAAAGAGAAGAAAAAACTGCTGCATATAATATACAGGTCTGATTAATTCCCCCTAAAATTTAGTGCCATTTGCACCTCGGAAGTTCTGACTTAAACAGCCCATTAGATGCAGAGATTGGATCTTCTTACTTTAATGAACTGACATTGATTTCATGCAACACTGCCTCCAGAGCTCCTCTACATCACTTGAAGCCACATCCACTTGTGGCTTGTTCATTTCCCTACAGCCCCCCCCCCCCCCCCCCCCCCCCCCCCCCCCCCCCCCCCTGGAGGTCCCCGGACCCCAGCTTGTGCACCGCTGAGCCAGGCAGCAGCTGAAGAATCCCCCTTATGATATGGAGGCAACGTTGACGTGTCGCGCTGAGCTTCCGACCTCTAGTATCGGTATGCGTCTTCTGCACACACACACACACACACGCACAGCGCACACAACACTCTCATGGGGACATGCGGCCAGCAGACGCAGCCACGGTAAGTGGAGCCACTTTTCATACGGCACTTTATCTCCCGGTGGGGTATAACAACTTTGCCCAGGCTCGGTCTGTCGTTGTTGTTGTTGTTGTTGCGCGTGTTGGAAAAAGGGAACTTTAACAGACTTTTTCTCGCTCGTCGGCACCGCTCCGCCGATCACAGCCTATCCATGCTGATTGCGCAACGCGGCGTGTGATCGGACTGAAAAACGTGAAAACAGTTCGTTACTGTTGTTTTTATTCAACACTGGCGTCGTTACTAACCGCTCATTTGGCCAAAGTCCGCCTCATCATCTCAGTTATGCTCTGCTTTGGCCATGCGGAGCTTCTCCAGGGAGCACATTTCAGTGGCTCCCCTTTGGTTCAAAAAAGGGATTTTCACGCACCAAACTGTCGTTTTTCCACCCGGAGCCGCATCTACAGTGTTGCTGAACAATCACTCATGTTTCTCTTTTTCCCAACTTAAATGTTTCGTTACTTTGAGGGCCAAGTGTGCTGCTTGGTCCCGTGTGTGTGTGTGTGGGAGAGGGAGGGGGGGG
>NTHP01000007.1:1585082-1604810 GCA_003416845.1 Oplegnathus fasciatus
TTTTATCTTAATACAAGTTCCTGTAAATGGGCTTCATGGCTCCACAGCAGAAGAAGAAAGAGGTGTCACCTAATGTCAAGATGAAGATGAATGAAGAGGAGGGGCCTGGGGGAGGAAGACCATACACGAGAATTAGTGTAATTTCAAGTATTTTCCCATCACTACGATGAAAAAGTAGTCCTGCAGGTATACAGAGTTCTATGTTCTTCAAACTTCCACACTTAACGTGTTGTTACATGATAATCAGTCGCTATGAGCATCTAGCCAAAAATTTTGCCAAAAAGTCTGTACTGATGTAGTTTCAAGAGGAACCACGCCCATCACAGTCACCTTATAAACTTTTTTATTATATAACATCTCCTTGTTTGAGGTGTCTGGTTAATGGGAAGGCGATTTAAAAGCAGTGATAGGAAACCTGGTGTCAGTAAGTGCAAACATTACTCATTTCTTACCTCTCAAATGAAATAACACAAGTTGAGTAAACTGATTCATTGGCGAAAGGTAACAACTCAGGCAGTCACTAGTTTTTGTTTGGTTGGAATGACGATCAGCACTCTACAGCACAGAGTTTATTTTCAAAACCTCAAACATTTTCATTAAAATTTCAGATAAATCAATATTTGTTCGGTCGATTCACAGAAATGTGCTGGTATTTTCTTTTCAGTTTCAAGGCCGAAACGAGCGCCTCGAGTCCATCCCTCCCTCCGTCTGCTGACTTACTAATGTGAACTGGTCGTAGACCTGCATCAGGTCCTCCATCCTGTGCTGTTCCAGCACCACGAAGTCGTCCAGCGTGGCGCTGCCTTTCCTGGCACAGTCCTGGCAGTGGACCACATACTGCTTCTTGGACAGGAGCTCGCGGCGCACAAACAGGAGGTTGAACACCTCCACCTGCAGAGGAGACAAACACACACACCAACTGTCTGATTGATCCATTTCCATGTCACTTCTATTATATCGTAACGTCGTGAATGTGAATGAAGCCGAGCAGCAGAGACCGCAGCGATGATGTCATCTAGAGACAAACCGTGGAGCTGCTCCACAGACAGTGAATAATAGAACAATGACAGGAGACATTTAATGGTATATGGACACATTTCTGCTAAACAGCCAATAGCCCTGCATTCAAATAAATCCATTAGCATTCCCATTAATTAGCCCAAAAACAAACTCAGTCGGCCTTTAATTCAATATCAGTGGACCAACGGATCACGAGTCTTGATGCTGTCCGTAATGACTCAAATGGCAAACTGCAGAATTGTAGCAGAAATTAGTTAGAAAGTTCCCTCCATATGTGCATCTTCTTATTTTACCATTTCTAAATTCTGTGATTTATATTCGATATCGATATTTGGATCACATGTTGCTACGACAAAGCTCACAGCTAAAAGTGTCCAACCCAAATGTCTCATGGTCCACACTTAAATATACTAAAATATCAATAAGTATCCCTTTGGGGTAAGTAGATGATCGTTTTAGACTTTAGAGACGCACAATCAGGGGACAAATACATTTGGTTCTAATCCAACATGTACAGTGCAGAGTATTATTCAGAATGTGAGTTAGCAGTTAATTATTATTTTATACTAGAAATAAGTGTGAGCTGCTTAACCAGAAATGTGAAATCCTGTTAAAATTCACACCCCCCCGACGCTGAAATGTTCCCGGTGTGCTTACTGACCTCACAGATGGTGCAGTAGTGGGCCGGCTCGTCCCTGGTCCTCGGCCTCAGCACCGTTTCCTTGCCGGCTGACGCCAAGGCCTCCTTCACCCACTGGCACTGCTTCAACGTCCGCAGCAAGCAGTACCTGAGACGACAACACGGAGTCAGCTCGGGGAACGTATAACACAAACGAAAGGGCTGAGAGTTGAAAGGGAAGGATTCTGCGACTCACTTGATCATCTCAAACAGCTTGTGGTCGGACACTTTGATGTTACGTGCCATGTTCCAGGAGAGGTGCACCATGGGAACCATGGATTTGACACTCTGGAGCTTGTTCCACTCGTAACGCTCCACGGCCAGCTTGTACTGGTGGGCTGAAACAGCAGCAGTAAAACAAAAGTTTAGTGGAGTGCGAGCAATTATGTGGAAGCGTATTTGTTCCATCATATGACGAAAAATGCGTCTGAAGCGCATCTGTTGTAGACAGGAAGTAAAATCCTGCTGTAATCAGCTCAGTTATCAGCTAAAAAGGTCACTAATCAGCTAAAAAGCATTTCAAAAGATCACAGTAAAGGTCGCTGCATCAGACAGAATTCCTGTAAGAGAAAGTTGTGTGGCTGACTTTTGTAAAGTAAATCTACACATTTTCTTTTTGTTGCTTAAGTGGGTTAAAGACAAACCCGTATCCCATAATCCCAACCTTACCGGTGAGAGGTCCTACGTTCCAGGCGATGTTGTTGCACCAGCCGATGGCCTGCACCCAGTGGACGGTGCCGGTGTTGAGCCACACCAAGTCGCCCGGGCGCTGGATGAACCGATAGACGGGCACGTCGGCCTCGTACAGGTCCTCCAGGTTGGGCCACCACGAGCCCATCAGGAAGTTGATGTTGTTCCTGGAGGTGAGGAGGGGGGAGGGAGGGAGAGAGAGAGAGAGAGAGAGTTGTGATAGATGTAGGAACAGAGGGAAGGAATCAGAAGCACACGACACCCTCGTCCAGTCCCTCTTACTTTTCACAGAAGTTGCTCATCACTCCCCAGTAGGGCTCTGGTACTGCAAACCATTCACAGTCTCCTGGTCCAATGTTGATGTTGACGGCGCAGAAGTTATTGTGTTCCTGGTGACCTGGAGAGATGCACATACACAATACCTCTTCACTGCACAAACCCACACCGATGCACAGCTCACAGTACTGAAAGCCGCAGTAATCATTTGTTCCAGAAAGTAAGCTTGACTTTGAATGTGTGTGTGTAGTAACCTGGTATCCTGCTCCCGGGGACCTTCATGTAGAGCTGGACTGTGTTCATACCGAGGATGGTGTGACCCACGTGGCTGAGCAGGTTGCCGGCCGACACGACTCGAGCGAAGGCCGGCAGTTTACTGAGCTCCTGGAGTTGCTGTTTCCACCTGGTGCGGGGCGGGTGAGACAAGTGGTCATTATATGATCAGAGGGTAGAGCTTTTAAGTTGAAATTCTCAGAGTGTTTCAAAGCATCTTAAAGGCAACAAGTAAGATGGCAGATGAGATGGCGAGATGGAATCCATACTCACTTCCTTTCGTCAGACACATCGATGTTGGTTCCAAACTTGATGTGCTTTAAGGGTCCCCTTCTTTTGCGTGCAACGCTGTAGACACATGAACAAAGAGAATTAGCCATATACAGTATGTTTAGTTAACGAAGCTAACTACACATTTAGAACAACATTAGGTACCTCTCTGCTGACGCTGGCTCTGTGTCCGAGGGCTCCTTTAGTGCCTTCTTCTCATTTTCCTCCTGAAAACAAACAGGAAACGCATTAAGCCAGCAGTATGCTACTAAAGAATCTTTTTCTCTACACTTAGATGTCCTTACACCTTTCTGAAGTGATGCAGAACTTGGATCCTGAACAAGTTTCGCTTAAGTGGAATCAAGAGGACACAGATTAAAGCAGAACTGACCCGTAGGGATTCCTGGAAGGAAGCAGCCTGATACTGGGCGTATTTGGCGATGGTGGTGTGGGCGCGGGCGCTTTCGCAACGCCACATTTTCTTGATGCCGGTCGGGTCCCAGTTCTCATCCGCGGGCTGAGAGAGCTGGGTCCAGACCTCCACCAGGTGCTCCGGGTTGGCCTCGACCAACGTCTTTGTGGAGAACAGACCCAAGTCTGCAGAAAAATGGGACGCCAGAGAGGGAAACAAATCATTTAAATACTGAGGACTGATGAAAAAATACACACAATACATATAGTAAACAAAGCATTTACCCAGTTTGAGTGCTCCAGCCAGTCCTCTGATGACAGTGACAGGGTTGGAGGGGTTTGTGCAGAACTGGTGCAGAGGGGGGAAGAAAGCATCCCTCTTGTTCTCCAGCTGGTCCACACAGAAAACAGGAAGTATGAACAAAAAAAAAATCTTATCTTCTGGGTATAAACATCAAAAACGGCAGAATTTAGAGAAAGCGTGTCGTAGCAGTACCTTAACCTGCCCGTGGATATTTCTGAACAACACTTCAAGTCATCTTTAAAGCAGCTTGCAGCCCTCTGGGTAATACTCACATAGATGCTGGGTGTAGGAGGGTTGAGCTTGTCTTTGGGCAGGGCTGGTGAGGGTGGAGGGGGCAGCCGGGGCGGGGGGCACTTATCGAGGAGGATGCTGCTGTTGGAGAGACCATTCCTCCCCAAGTTCCTGCACAGACACAAGGCAGTGTTTTAGTGATAGTGAAGTAATAAAACACAGAATGCAACTCAGCCAGGGCACAACTGACAAGAGAAATAATACACCAGTAAAATACAGTAAATAATACTTGCTACACTTGCTGTCCTACCTCAGATCTTACACATCTAACACTCCTTCTTAGGAGGAATCTATTCTACTGAATAATCTGTGCTGAATAATATCCGCATGGCAACAAGACTGCCCAGTAGCCTTCGGTGTTGTTTACAGTTACATAATTATTTGCCTCCGGTTCTGTAGTTACTCTGCGATTCCACTGGGAGGAGACATCTTCAAAACAAACCGCACAGTTAAAACTGATCCTTCTCTCATTTGCACCATTTTGACATGCAGCAAAATGCCTTTTCACTTTCTGACAGATTCATCTCACTAACTAATGTTACCGTAACACACATTGCAAGACAAATAATGACAAACACTACTACAACTACAAGAGGGGAAACAAGTTACTCCCACCATTTTATTTAATACCATCAAACAGTACCTTTCTATTTACTATAAAAACCACGTTGCTTACATTTACAGTATACTGCATTAATGTGTTTCAAATGTTGCATGCGACGAGCCATAGCCAAATTTCTCAGTAAGTGAGGTGTGCACATTTTCAGGCTTCATTCATTGAAGCTGGAAGCAGCCACTCATTTCTACTGATTAAGACCATTTCTATTTGTATTGCCAGAACTGATCAGCTCAGCCTAGATTTGAAAACCCTGCTCGAGTGTGCAGGATGTCACAAAAAGACTCAGAGAATTGGCCACATGATGTAAATCTAGCGGAGTATTATGAACTTAAAGCTCTGTGATTGCTTGACTGTGTGTTATCGTGCTTTTGTCAACATCATACCGTCGTTCCTGCCAAGAGGAATTAAACAGGATACTGCCTGAGTGCATCTGCAGGGCACCATGATGTGCAAGAAAAACAATGAGGGATTTTGGTCTCACCTGCAGGCCTTTAGCACGTCTGTGGAGCTGGGGTAGATGGATATTGAAGATGACGACGATGAGGAGGAGGAGCTGTGTCCACGTGGAGGCGTAGCTTTGAGACTGGTGACGGTGGGCGGCTCAGCCTTCAGCGGGCTTTGAGAGTCCTCAGAGATACCTCCTTTGCCGTTACCGTTCACGGCGGGTGCAGTAGATGTGGTGGTGGCGGGGCTGTGCGCGCCTGTTTGGGTGTGTTCTGAGGATTTGGGTGAGGGCGTGGCGGTGGACATGGCAGAGATGGGTGAGGAGGCAGCCGAGCTGCCCTGCGCGTGGGGGGTGGAGGGCAGGACGGCCGGGTGGATGTTGTTGATTTTCTTGTGGGACTCGGGCGTGGTGGATGCTGTCCCTTCTGACGGTCCCTCACCCTTCTCAGGGCCCTTCCCCCCCGCCAGCAGGGCAGATAGTCTAGGATTGTCTGCGCTAAGGCTCGGCTTCTCGCCACCTTCTGCCACCTTGCCACCATCCACAGAGTGTACGTGATTGGCTAGGCCATCCGCCTGCGCCGTTTTGCCATCAGCTGACGGCAGTGGCGGTGGCGTCTTGCCCTCTGAGCCCCCGTTGCCAAGGGATGCGGCTGCCGTGACAAGGGCGGCTGCGGTGTTGCTATCTTTGGTAGCGGACGCACCGGGTGCTGCTCCACCTGAGGTAGAGGACTGGGGCAGGGAGGGAGGGGATGGGAGGTGGTTGTGGGCCTGCTGCCGTGGCGATGGGGCGTTAGTGGAATGTCCAACCTGATTGTTGGGGTGTACAGGGGCGGTGGAATTGGGGGTCTGGGGGTGAGAGAGGGTCCCCTCATTACTGGAGCCCATCGCATGTGGAACAGACCCCTTCTGAAGCCCCTGAAGGAAGAAGAGAGCAACTGTTACAGTAAAAGCAGACAGTACAGGTCGGGTGGCTTGTATTTGATGTCATTATTAGTTATCATGTTCACAACATTTTGCCAGGTATACACCTGATGATGATCCTTGTGTGGATTAAGATGCTGTAACTTAACAAATACGAGCATAAAATATGAGTTGTGTTTCTATTTTTACATGTGTTGCATACATCTTTTGGCTCAGTACGAGAACTCCTGCATACTTTAATTTACAGGAGTCTCATGGGAGGGATTTCACAGCTTGTTTCATGAAACCACTTGATGGATTTTCTCAATGGTTTCTGACAGAGATTTACAACGGAGCCAAGTAGGTCAGTAGGATAAAACAGAATTATATCCATACCCATTTCTCAGCTGAGCAACAGAGAACTCGCCGGAGGGAGTTTTAATTTCTACATGTGGATGCTCCGTCTCAGTGCGCTGACAGGAGATGAAGAGTGAGTGACGTCTAACCTGAGAGGAGTTTAGGTGCAGGGCCTGGCGCGGCGTGGCGTCCTGTGTTTGCGTGCTTGTGCAGGTGTGAGGTAGCAGTGCTGCGTCGCCGCTGCCGGCAGGTTGCAGGTAAGGCACGTCTCCGTTGGGTCCTGTGGCCGTGGGCCCTGACTGATTATTACTACTACTGTTACTACTGTCACCCACAGGGAGGGAGTCTGAGTGTCCGTGTGTCCCAGGGCCCACAGGCCCGTTGGCCAGAGGCTGAGGCGGGCACAGGGGCCGGTGGGGTCCCAGGTGGGGCCGGGTGGGGTGGAGGCTGGGGTTGGGAGAGGGGAGGGAGTTGGTGGTGGGGCCGTTGGGGAGAGATGGGCGCACTTGACCTCCTGAGGCGTTCTGTCTCATCTATAAACGGAAAAGATCACAACCATAAATCAGCACTTTGAAATGTAATGTTTGTTTAAACCCGCTTGGAGAGCCAGAGAGGTGAACTCTACCGCCAAAAAAAAGACACATTTAATTGACATTCACATTCTTACCTGTCAATGTTTAAACTCCTGCACTCACTCGTATTGTATTACGTGCCAAACCACACCAGCCTAACGCCTACACATGCCACAACATGAAAAGGATTTGACTAGCTTAAGCCAGGCCTGAATACTACTGAAGGATCATAAACCATGCGGTGTTTACACACTCTGGATTAGTGAGTTTATTTATTCTAGCATCATGGTTTAAGCCTCCAACTATCTAGTATACATGTGGTACCGTGATCCCTGCGTGTGCCACTACGTTACATGCATATGTAAAAAATATGCATCTAAAATATTCATGTTCTGTATTGACTAAATTGACTCAATTACTCACATTTTTGACTATGAATGTATTTAAACTCAATTTTGACAGGACATGCATGATGAACAACATGTCTGATGTGTGTGTGAGACAGTATAGGTTTTTTACCTGGTGCTGGTGCTGCTGCATCATGGCGAGCTGAGCCTCCAGCTGCCCCAACATCTGAAGCTGTGGGGGCTTCAGGCTGGCCCGGTTACTCCGCAACTGTTCCAGCACCTGAAGACGGACGGCAACAGAACCCGAAGTTCACGTAAAAGCGGAGATCATACATAAAGTGAAAACAAGAGATGAGAGATATCTAACCTGTAATTTCTGTGGGGAGAGGTACCAGCTGGGAACTGGCTGCTGTGCTGGGTTACTGGCCCAAGAATCACCCTGAAAAACACATTATGAAGGTTGAAAACACACATAACATGTAAGGTGTTGATCTAATTAAGGACACCGTACAGATTAAAATGCATGATTGTAACAGTAATGTGAAAGGGGAGCAACACTACTAGCAGTTTAATGTCCCAGCTGTATTTACCTTTGTAGGGTTGGAGGCTCTCCTCCTCTTGGCTGGACAGGACTGGTCCTCCGCTTGGCCCAGGGTGCCCACGTGAGGGGGAAGAGACTGACCCGAGCCCCCGCCCTCTGCACTGTGATTGGGCTTACAAGCCTGGATTGGGAGGGGGATGGCGGGAGCGCAGGCAAAGGGAAGCAAAAAAGAAATGCGAGGAGGAAAAGAACAGACAGACGTGAATGGAAGGGCGTAACAAAAAGGTCACGGAAGGACAAGAGTGGTCGGAAAAGAGGAAGAAGAAAACAACAACAGCAGCAAATGGAGAATGGTAAATAAAATGGAGGGAGCGTGGGAAAAAAAAAAAGCAATCAAGCATGTTTATTAATCAAGGGAGAAAACAAAGTACGGCAAGAGGGAGAGGTCAAAAAGGGCAAAGCAAAGCAAGGGATGGAGAATAAGGAAAAGAGAGAAAAGGAGAGCAATACTGTGATTCTGTGTTGGCGCTTAAACAAACAAGCAGGACATGTAGAGCACAACATTCCTGTGTATCTGAAGGTGTTACTTCACAGGGCAACAACAGCCCTGGGGGCAGTTCTCCTGTTTAGAGGAATGCTGGTGGAAATTCACCACTACCGCTTCTCATCGACACCCGCAGCACTCAGAGTTGTCATCTTTATAAAATTCACAGCAATTCAGTGTGTTCCTCGTTGCACTTTCAGACAATATAAAGAGGCAGTTGCAGCTGTTTAAGGGTACAGTAGCATGACTCGACCTTTAAAGCAAAAAGGTTACAACACATCCCACACACTGAAAGCCTTACCATTATCTCCGAGGGAGCCTATGAGCCAGATGTGACTGCCCAGAATTTAGTTCAACAAAAGCTCGCTGTTGTTTTTAAACAGCGAGCAGCATTAGCTTGCTTTGTTTTGTTATAGCTGTATCAAGTATGATTGCATCATTATGTATCAGGTTGAAGTCACATCTGACCCAACTATCCATCCAAAATATCCCCATTCACACAGGAACAGGTCTTACAGGGAATTGACTCTCACCAAGTCAAAGCCGATAAATCGACATATTCCAGTGCTGTAAGTCAATAACACAACAATGATCACACACACAAACATGGACACAACAGAGCTACTCGCATCTACTGTATGATGGGCATGAATGAGTGAGGTGGTAATGGAACACTAGGGGGCGTTGCTGGGGCTTTGTGAGCAGCTGCAGGACATCTAAGGTCAACTACTGAAGGGGGGAGGAAGATGGACAGAGCCAATGGGAAGCCTGGGTACACTCTACGGCAGCACGACCTCACCGATCACACTGGGGGGGGCCGGGTCAAAAGCCAAAAAAAGGCCAAACGTCAATGAGAGTGAGAATTATAAACCCAGCCACTTGATTTTTTTAGAATTAGAGCACTTTAATCTCTTCAGAAAGGCAATCTCTCCCGGTCTAAACCAAAGCAGATTAAGAGCAAACAGCGGTGTGGTGCAGGTTCAGTAAGTTTGCCACCTAAAACTGGATTTGTAAGTGAACTGTATGGGGAGGGGGGGGGGTAATCCTGAATACCACATTAGATTAAAAACAGGATTAATAGAAGGAGAAATTGAATGGGAAAGAATTAACGAAAGCCTGCACAAGTGCTTGGTTGATTTATTTTTTGGTTTACTTGAACTGAGCGTGATGGGTGAAGCCGAGTGACTACTGTGCTGTGGAGAAGAAAGGGAGTGCAGGACTGGGTAACACTTGGCTGGACCCCTCCTCATTCAAAACAGATGCCGTAAAGCAGCCGTCACCTACACGTATTACATTTTAAATACAGTATAATAAATAAACGACTTGTGATTCAGTTTCTGTTGCCATGACGCAGAAACAGCGCGCTTACAATGAAGTCAAGGTCTCCAATCTGAGTGTGTAAAGAAATGCTATTCACTGGGAGCATTTTATGTGCATGTCGTTGGCTTCTTTAGACATCTGCATTTGCGCACACACACAGCGTGGAAGGTGGAGTTAAGCTCAAGTGTTACCCATCAGTATGTACAACAGTGCATGCGCATGTGTTGACCTGCAGGTATGTCTGTGTGTACATTACGTTTGTGTGCTGTTGAGTGCCTATGTGTCTTGAGTGTGCACTCAGTCAAAAAGGGAGGGGAGGGAGGCGGGAGGTGTAAGTTGCTCTATCTGGTCTCTCACCTGCTGTGGTGCACTGCTCAGGCCTCCCTGCCTGGAGGTTAGCTCAGCTGGGATTGGTAGACTCCATGCCTCCTCAATAAGAGGGAGCATTTTACTTTTACCCTGTAGGCTACTGAGCTGGGGGTTACTCAACTGAGCCTAGGGGAATGGAAAACGACGTGAAAAAACAAAAAAATAATAAAACACAAGGCTTTTTTTTTTGTTGTTGAAAAAAAAACGATGACCTCAAAACAAGGAAATGATCAGCAATGGTATATAGGTAGAGGTTATAAACACAAGTGAAGCTAAGTTGGACAACTGATATGCAAACTTGTGTCTTGGCTGGCTAATATACCTACGTCATGTACAGCATCAACCACACAAGGAGGCATTACTACTTGAATGACATTCAGCAACAGTAATCCCAAACACAGTCACAGTTCCATTAAAACAAGCCACTGAGCTTGTCTTAATGCCATGGATTTATGCTATAACATAACTGGTGGAAATGCAACATTCCTTCATGCATATGTAGAGGAAAATGACATTGCTTGGACAAAAATATAGATGAATAAATTAACACATGAGATATGGGGATTGTTAGAACCCCGGGTGTTAAGTCTGTGGCAGGGCAACTTTGAGGCGGCTATCATTAGCTTCACCGTGAATCAGTCGGTCTCGAACGGATCAATAATCCTTAAAATGAGGAAAATTAATTATTTCTTAAGGGTGCTACTGTGTTTATTTCTCCTCTCTCCCTAAAGCTGCACAGCATACGCAACAAAACACTTAACCTAAAAAAAAGTTCCAGATATGCCTGGCTGATAGGTTGTTGGTCCTGGGTTAAGGTCTTGAAAGAATGGGGAGGTGTAAGCGAGCAAAAATAAAATGCCGTCAGAGATCCCTGGATTTTGTTCTATTCTGGACACTGGATTCAATTTCAATTTTTTTCTCCTGTAGAGTTTCAAGTCCTCTGGGTTCAAAAGTTTCCTTTGTGCCTAATAGGATACTCTAATCACACCCCGGTGGAATAACATACAGACTTATTCAACACAGTTGTGGCCGCGCAGGGATGCTAACGAAGAACAGCAGAAGGCAGGAGAGGGCAACGATGGAAGTACAGAGGAAACTGTGAGAAACCCCACAGATCATGTTGAAACTTCTCCAGTAATTCTCAGCATCCATTTTAAGTTGCGTGATGAGAGAGGTTCACTACATCAGGAAAAATCGGTTACTGGTCAGTGTCAGAGTTCTGTTAATGTTTTTTTCTCGTCCTCTGCCCACAATACGCATACAACGCTCCAAACAGCTTTTGGTTTGAGTGAACCCCTGAGCAGCATGAACAAATAAACAGCAGCAGTTTCAACATCCAGGGATGTCCCAAACTGATCCAGGCATTTTTTTTTGATGGATCTGTATCTGCTCTATAAATCGTGATCCATTTCTGATTGCTTGTCCCCCGTACGCCAGATGTCAAATACGCCCAATTGAGCTCCGTTAAATTGGAAGTCAACAGCGTTGTGAATGAGTTACCCGTGGAGCGCACAATATAAATAAACAGCAGCCAGTCGTTTCAATTAATGATATGACAGCGTGTGTCAGGAAGCGTTTCAGGCAGAGCGGTGTCGAGAACCACTGATATTCTTCTCCCAACACAAAATATGGCCGGACACTATATTGGAGGAAAGCTGTGCTGTAGGCTAAATGTACTTAATGGAGAGCTAGACACATGTCAAACATCGAAACTGCTTCATTGACTTACAGCAAAAAACATCATCAGGACATCCCTACTTCTAATTAATGATATCCACGCTGGCAGTGTGTGTCATTTGCTTCTATTTTAGCCCAATTTTGCAGGCGTACCACACCTGTTCAATGGTGCAGTATTTATTTGAACTTTTGTATGTTGTTACACTTTTTTCATATATAGGATTATTAAATGGAATCCAGAAAGCCTTGGTATGGGCGCCTCCTGCTTTAAATTCCTCTCTCCACCCACCTGCAGGCATTTGATGCGGTGGGTTAGCGCGGTGGTGTTGGTGCAGCCCTTGCTGCGTGTGGCGTTGATGTAGCACTTGATGGCGTCGTGCGGCTGGTTGCAGGACTCGTACAGCGTGCCCAGATCCATCCAGGCGGCGGCGTGGCTGTGGTCCAGCTGCACGGCGCAGATGTAGGCCTGCAGGGCGTCCATGGGCTGGTTCTGCTGCTGGTACAACACCCTGCGGAAGGGGGAGATGAAGGGAGGTGAGGAGAGAGGAAGGGGTGGCCGGGAGACGGACGGGGAAGGAGGCAAAAGACAGAGGGAGCGATGAGGAAGGAACAGGGGTGAAAATGAGGAGGAATTGTGTGGGTTTTTTTCCATGCAAAGGACAATGGAAATATAGGGGATAATGAAGTGATTGAATCAAGGGTTAAATTGGGAAAAAAGGTAGGATGGATAGATAGATTTGGAAAACAATTGAAAAGAAAAAGGTAAGGATACAGGTCACTCCAAAATGTCCATTCAGAAAACTATAGGTGACAATAGTGGCTTGCATTCATGTTTTTCTACAGTCTGTGGTATAGACACTTATTAAAAGGGACTGGACCAGCAGCATTCACTGGACTAATTGACCCTTACCCTATAGAGCACCAGGTATCTGCACTGGCCTCTGATTTGTCTATGGATTGCCGATAGGAGATGAAGGCGTCCTGGACCTTCCCAATACTAGAGTAGCACCTGCAGGAGACACAGGCTGTCAGAGTTGTGCTACAGACATGGAAAACATTTAAACAAATTAAATATGTCAAATAACTAATAAGCAGAGCTTCTTACTTCTTACACACTCTCTTCATTTGAAGTTCACACTTTGCCAGACTGCACACAACTTACGTTTTTGGGATGACGTTTCAAAGGGATTTTATCACCCCTGATCTCAATTTGAGTCAGGCTAACATTAAACATTAGAAGTGACTTGACAATATGCCTACATTTAGTTAAAAACCATTACAATTTATTTGTGTATCTCTGTGTAACAAAATAAAAGCGTGCATCACAGCTTTCCTATAAGGATGTTCATCCATGCCTTTTTATAGCCGATTAGTATCAGCTATATAAAGCCTGATCCTGTTCCAATCATTTGAACTGAAGGCTTAAGAGCCTCTCTTCATGCCCAGGATGAATGAAATAATAAAAGATCAGATGCAGCTTTAACTCAACAGCAGATTTTAATTAATAAAAACAACAACTGGATGCTTTTTTATTCGCTCAAGCCGCACCACATTTGCTCACAATACTGTGTGTTGAGAAACAGTGCCAGTGTTGGATGGTGAACAGTGCTGGACAGCTGGCATGCTCAGAGGATCAAGAAGGAATGAAGGATTTATTTAGCTTCTCCTGATCAATTAAAAGAGATCCTGATACCAGCAGATTGGCTCGGGGCATCAAAATGATATGAAATTCACAAACTTTTCAATGCCTATGAATATTTTAAACAGACTTTCAAGACCTGCGCAGGAGCATGTAAACACGTAAACTTTCCCCAGTCACTCCATGACACAGTGGGAATTACTGGACCAATATGTTGATTTTGTTTGACTCATTCTCTTCACCAATTACGTACTTAACAAGGTTTTCATGACCAGAACTTCCCTGTTTATATTTGGCTAATTTCACAAGCATTGCACATGTGCCAAGGTTGCAAAATCCGTATCAGAACAGTCAAATACTTCTTTCAAAACATCACGGCTTTGTGGTTTTACCATTCTGGAAATTCCAGATACTCTAAAAAGTACAATTTGGATGACAGAACGGTAGATTATACTCAAACGTACCTGCCAAGGAAGTACCAGGACTGTCCAGAGTTGGGGTCGGCCTCCAGAGATTTCTGCAGACACTGGATGGCATAGCTGTCCCTGCTGGCTCTGTCCCCGAGCTGTTCCACCGTGTGATGCATCCAGCCTGGAAACGTCATATTAATCAATCACTGCTTTTCATTTCTCGCAGACAAAGACACATTTTCCACTCTGATTTCACGAGTGCAGTTAACACCCATACAACTAAATGACACGTAGCACCAATAATATCTTGGCTGAGACAGAAGAGAAACTCAGGTGAGTTCTCTCAGTTTCACAGGAAAAGGAAGTTCCCCTAAAACATTTAAAATTGATGCAGGTTAAGCAATGAATGCATAGTACACACTGCACAATGCATTTGGAAAAAGTAGGTGTTAATCAATTGTCTGCCATGCTAAACTTGACCAAACTAAGTCTGTGCACACTCTTACCTAGCTGCTGCAGGGTAGTGGCCTTCACCTGTGCAGGAAGATCCTCCGTCTGCAGAAGGCTCTCATAGGCCTCCTTGGCAGCCCGGTATCTCTTCTGTATGTGAGGAGAGGAGGGGAAGTGGGGCATAAGAGAAGGTCAAAGAGAGCAATGGGAGAGGAAGTGTACCACGGGGAGGATAATGAGGGGGTGATGAGAGGAGAGAACAAAACACAAATTACAAAAAGGTGATCAAGGATTCAGTTTGAATCCTGAACTTTTCATCCCTCTTGTCCGCCTTTCCATCTCTCTGATGTGCAGCGTAACAAAACAGCAATATTCTCTCCCTCCCCACTCCTCCAAATTTAGTCACACTTTTGCATCCTAAGATCTGCTGCTCAACAGCGGCACGCAAACCTAAGCCCGAGACTTCCACTGCAGCGTTGTGTTCTGACACAGCACAAAAAAAACAAAACACATTAGTCGTGAAGCGCTGCTACTCCCAGAGCTACTGTACTTCTCTACTGAAACCCACATAAAGAGAGAGAGACCACCAGCATACAAAAGAGGGGGAGACAGACTTTCTTGTTTCCGTGGCAACCCGTCGATCGGCTGAGAGTAATCTCCTATCCCCTCCCGCATGCCACCCACTAACGCACCCTGCACCCTCCTCAATTTGTCAGCACCTGGTTCAAAATACAAAAAAACAAACAAAACAGGGCTATCCCTGGCATTCAGATGCCCTGTGATTTTACAGCGATAGCCTCAGTATATCGCCTTAGTATTGGACAGTCCATTAACATGCTGCACTTATTTTCACAATTATAGAAACCAAACAAATATCTTGTGTCCTTGGGAGGAAACACAACTGAAGCACAGGTTAAATAAAAGAGCGAGCACTTACCTGAATCTCATACAAATGAGCAATGTGGAACTGAACTGTGAAGGGAAAGAAGAGGAAACATGTTAGGTAGAGGTTATCTAGCATTTAAGAAAGGTTTCCCACACCTTCTGAGAGTTAGTCCTCCCAATAGTCTTTTCAAGTCTTTGAAAAGTAGTGCTGCGTTGTCAATAAATAGGTGTCGGAAACCCAAGGTTGCCTGTCTATATTAAGTGTAACAGACCAGATAGGTAGCTGTGCTCCTGGCGGCACCTTCCTTTGTCTGGAGCGCTGCAGTGTCTGATCTAAGCTGCCTGAGTGACTCTCAGCAGATGGAGGGAGAGAGAGGAGGGAGGGAGAGAGAGAGAGAGAAAGAGAGAGAGGGGAAGAAAGACGGGGGCTGCCCTTGCTACGTGTGTGTGTGTGTGTGTGTGTATGTGTGAGTGAGAACAGGAATGAGGGGGACACAATGAGGCACACAGCGAGACGCTGGGCAAAAATGGATATTGCTGTCGCCAAGGTAACAGGTACCGGGGCGGGAGAGATGAGATGGTAGCGGCATATCAAATAATGCCAGTACTCTACCCAGACTGAACCCCAGCAGCTGAACATAATCTAACACTGTGTACAGAAGAAGAGTGAACACAAGAAGACGCTGAGAGGATGCAGGGGACGTTTCCATCCCAGGATCAATTGTTCTGAGTAGTGCAGTCTGAGAATGGCTGGATATTTATAGCACAATAATTAATGTAATGCAATGTGTAATGTATATGAAAGGGACAAAATACATTTTACATAATACAATTTTATAAAAAGCCTCATATCGTAAAAAAAATTATATATATATATATATATATATATATATATTTATATATTCAATGGCAAATGTAGGGCATAGTTCTATTTCTATTATCTATTGTCTATATTATATATCTATAACATGTCAAATGAATTAGAAAGGTGCTTACTTTCAGCTTTGGACAAAGTGCAGGGGTTGGAGTCAATCAAAGCCAGCTGAAAATGCTGTGAGAGAACATGGGGAGAAATCAGTGAAAGCACACACATAATGACCAATTTGCTCAGGACTGCCTGAATTTGCAGCACCACAGCAATCCCCCAGTATAATACTGCTTTATTTATCACTTGTTGCCAGGAGCAATTCAGTCACTCAATGGCATTGTCACAGTGGGGGCCTGTAGTTTTCTGTTCTGTTGAGCTAATCTTGGTGCATACAGCTGCTGCTGATAGTAACACTTCCGGCATGTGCTTCATAATAAATGCATTTTAAAGTGGTAAGCCTTTATTGTGAAGCCACCTCGCGAAATGTTGACAATGCTAGCTACGTTCAACATTTTTCTATTTGTATAATAAGGTTATTAAATAAGTATTATTCTTTTTGCTGGTTAGAGAAAATGAAATCAAACATCACATTCTCTCAAAGGTTGACAGTGCTCAGCCTGGTATGGAGCTACGATTAATCCATGACCATCCTCCTGGAATGTATATTAAAGCTTTGGGGTGGACCTACCTTTAAGCTTGACTCATAGTCTGTGTTGACCTTGAACATGAGACCCAGGCGTAGGTGGATCTCCTTGGCCCGGGAGAACCCTGGGTCAATGTACAGCACCTCCTGGAATGCTTTGATCGCCCTGTGGGACGAACGGAGGATGTGATAGTGAGAAGGAGGGAGGGCGGTATTAAGAATAGACAGAAGTAAACTAAAAATAAACATGTGATAAGACTGGATTGTTGGACCAGGTTGAGGCCCTACATAGATGACACCTAATAACCAACCAACAGGTGTGAACACTACCTAAGATGCAGCACATTCTGTTGGTGAGACAATCAGTGCTCATTCAAGTCACGCTGCATGTGTGCTATCTTGAACTGAATACTAAAGATGTTCCTTCCACAGTGACTGAGAAAGAGCCCCCGTTTGTTATTAACTTGCCTCACAATCAGATGGCAGCTCACTCAGCTAATAACTGCAGCAGAACGTTAGCCAACACGAGCTTTATTTATTGGCTCATACTTTTGCTGTGGAGGCTGAAATGTTGAGGTGGAGGACCTCTGCTATAAGAAACGTAGCAGGCCAGCGGGATGTCCTTGGCTTTTTTAAAATATTGGATTTGCGTGAGCCTCTTGAAAACAATTACTGCAGTTCGCCTGCAGCCAGTGAGAACAATGGCTGTATTTGCTGATGCTTGCATCTTGACGCTTTTCATCTGTCCAGAGGTTTAAGCTGCCTGATTCTTACTGCTAATTCAGCCCGAACTGAGTCCTCTCTGGTTGTGGGGTTACCATGGAAACACGTAGGACAGCTTTACTCACAAGCATTTTTTTTTTCAGCTGGTAACAACAAACACACACAGGCTACAACTGAGCTTTGTAATCCTGGTCTTGCATTCACAGACGCTCTTCTATGGATAAGCAATCTCTCTTGAATGGACCCGTCTTTCTACTGGTTCATTCAGGAGTGCATTATTTGCCTTGTTTAATGTGTGTTCAGCTGCATCACGAGCAGGATCGCTTTACCCTTTGCAATAAAATGCACAACAGAACAGGTGATTTGTTTTGGCCATTCCTGACGGTGAGGAGGAAATGTGTAGCATGCTTTAACGTTTGTTTTATTACTGAAATATTTCATCTTTGCATGACACAGCTTGCGCACTGTGTGGTTCTTATCCTGCTACTTTTTCTCCTCTACTTTGACAAAATCTATATCTGTCTGCAAAAAAAAAAAAGTGTAAAAATTACATGTTGTGGTTGTACAAGGGGTTATGTACTACTACTGCACTACTTCTTGGCTGACAGTTGCCAGGCAACCAGCAGAGACTCCAGGAAGTCACTGCTCCCGGCCAAGAAATGGCAAAATTGTTGTTTTTTCCACTTCAGTTTTTTGCGCAGGTTAAACAGATACTGTGCAACATGTTAATTAGTGAGCTTTAGAGGTGCTGGTAGGTGGATTTTGTTGTTTTTGTTGGACAGAGCCAGGCTAGCTCTTTCCACTCTTTATACTAAACTAAGCTAACCAGCAACTGGCTCCAGCTACATATTTACCGTACAGACTTGAAGAGTGGAACTGATCTTCTCATCTAACCTTCGGCAAGAAAGAAACTATTCCTTTAACACCAGAGTCGCCCTTTTGTACTGTGCTTTTTTTCCAAATCAAAATGAAGGATTTCAGTGCATTAATATGGAAGTGTTCGAGAGAGTCACAATGCTTCTAATAAGTGAAGATTTTTCCACCCTTAATTACAACCGACTTATTAATGTGTACTGTTTTATGCCCATGAAATAAAGATAGTTGGTACTCACCACTGAAAGGCATTATAGTGGAAGTAGACCATTCCCAGGCCATACAGAAAGGCAGCATTCTGGGTGGGATGGAGAGAGGTGCAAGGTCATTATGACAAATAGTTGCATAAAGAAGAACATGTGCACAGATTTATAAGACCAACAAAGAAACACAGTAGACACTGAATCAACTCAGATGTCACAATGTAATCTGACACCGTGTGTGTCCTTGTAAACAAAAGCCATACATATTTACATAACCTTGCAGCTACTTGGCACAGTTGAGTGATCTGAAAAACCAATAATTAGCAATCAGTGTCACCGCAAAGTGTCAACTTAACAGGAGAGAAGCTCAAAATGACTCCGGCACGAAACCTGAAACCACATCTCACACCGGCATCTAACCCGACCGAGACCGTACGCGCTTCCTGTGTGTGAGCGAGTGAATGTGTGGGAAAGAAAGCGAGACTGCGTGTGTGTGCTCGCATGGGTGTGTAATTGACAGGACGCGAGAGTATCGCTAACTGAATGAGAAAGTCAACATGAGGGCACATGTGCGTGTGTTTGTGTGTCTTACCTTCCAGTAGTCTGACTGTAAACTGTAGTACCTCTGGTATGCCGATAATGCTGTAATTAAAAAGGAGAGGGAAGCTGAGAGTTTATCTATGTCCCCACAATACCATTGAGGAAAAGAACGTGAGCAGTCAGCATTTAGTGAGCTGGAGCGCCGCCAACTGCATGTCTGTAGATGCTTGTACTTTGTAACCATGGAAAGCTTGCTACAGAGGAGCTTAAGATTAAACCTCTGAACAAAAACGTGATGATTCTACAAACCACATGAGCGCAGGTGAAGAGGAGACGTTACTCACCTTTCGGGTAATCCTCCAAGAGGAGGTTGAAGTGGCCTAGCTGGCAGAATAACTCCGGCTCCACTTTGCCCTCGGCCTTAAGGATGAGCGAATCGTAGCAGCGAACGGCCTGGGGAGACCACAAAAACAAATTGGCTCAACTGTGTGCGTCCGTTGGATTATGCATACATGCAGTGCTTGAGAGAGGTTGGGGGGGAATAAAGCATGTAATTATCCGTGTCTGTATTATGCAAAGAAAAGAAAAAT
>NTHP01000007.1:1604819-1623787 GCA_003416845.1 Oplegnathus fasciatus
GGGGAGAGCGAGAGAGGAGAACTGGAGAGAGAAAATCATAGAGAGTAATGTCACGCAGAACTTTTGAAAGTCACAGCATGGCTGACGTCAGCTCCCTAATTCTGGCCAAGTCGACTCTCATTCTTTTCAGCAGATAAGTATCAGCCCTAGACTAACTTACTGGAATGAAGTTTGCTGTAGATAAGGACTTCTGCTTAAGGCTTTTTTTATTTTTTTTTATTTTTACTTCCATTGCAGATCTTCCTGCCCTGATAATAAAAGAAACTAAAGTAGCTGCTGCCTGTGAGCTGGATTCACACTACGAGATATAGGGAGTTAAAGCGCCAAGGACCAGTGTCTTTTTTGGACAGTATTGGCAGTCTACATGGTTTTTTTTTTCTCCACACACATAAAAACTAATTTTCTGACAGTTCTAGTCCATTCACTGAGCCCCTTGCGCAGGAATGTATCACTGCTGACACAGTGACAGTTAAGCTACCGCTACGTCATTAACCCTCATGGGGAAATTTGTCCTGTGCGTTCAAGCAGTTCCTATTATTCAAAAATGGTGGGCAGCTACAGCGCAGCGCCAGGGAATTTTTTTTGTCTTACGTACTAAAATAAAAAGCAGGTACAAGTCGAAAAGGTTCAAATTTAATGTAGGGATGTCCTGTCAAGTTTATTTTTTGACCCCGATCCGAGTCCTTTCGTATTTACCTATATTTACCTAAATGTTGATTAAATATGTATCTGACACACTGATATAACAGGTGTACACTACTACCTTATTTTTCACAAGCTACTACTTAATCCAAAAACTGAAGGTCCTGGTTCAAAACTATTACATGTATAAGCTTAAATCATGAATATGATGTGGATTAAAGTTTAACTGGGAGAATGCGACTCCTGAAACTGATGTGGCGAGATCCGCTAGAGAGAGAAGACCTATCACTCTGATGGAGTTGTTGGGACCACAAAAAAAACACTCCACTCGCAGTTGTACAGTGAGTGTTACAGAGCATTAACAATCTTTGGATGACTACAGACGCCAGCTAAAAATGAGAAGTTAGATGAATATTTTGTACACTGCTCTTTGCTAATAAAACAGGAGAGATAACAGAATCGTCACCGCTGGACCTTCGCGAATCCTTGTTTTTAGCCAACCTGGGTGTCAGAACAGAGTCAATCCCCGGTGTGACCACATTCACATGCTTTAATTTTCACCGCAGCCAAATGCTCGCAGTGTAGAGCCTGGCTGTCATTAAGGAGAGCAGCGCTGCAACACTAGCAGGCTGAGGTAAACAAAACACAGTAGAGTACAGTAAGGAAAGGATCAGAATTTGATCAGCTTTATTTCAGCCGATACCAATCCATTACAATATGCCCTGATACCGATCCTCATTTGGTGACTCTGGTTAAGAATTTTAGGGTCAAATGAGATGCAACTGCCAGTGTGGTAGTACTCTGGGTTTAGCAGGGTTTGTTCGGTGTATAAAGGTTACTGTATGTTAATTTTGAGTGGCTGCAGTCTTTACTCTACTACTTATATCAGCTTTAAATTCAAACCCCCCAAATTTAAAATATTACTAGTGAAAAAAATAAATCACACACTGAATCTCAGAAACAGAGAATTCATACAAGACCACACATGCGTCAAGTAACAAAAGTTTTCAGGTTATTTCACCTCACTCCAGAGCATTTATATCTCAGGTTAAAGAAGCAGTTGGCCTACAAAGGGGCTACATGCCGGTCTTCGTTCTCCAGCTATGACAACTGCCACGGACAAACTGAGCACGCAAAAGTAGTCCAAGTAGCACATATTGTCCATTTCACATTCCACGCCAAGGCAAAGAAACCTGAGAACGACCGACTCTGGCAGCACACTGAAATCACATCAAAGATAGCTCAGGTGGTGTATGCAGAGGGCTGTCCTGCCATTCAAAGCCAAAGAGAGGAAGCTGCACAAGTAAGTGAAACTGAGAAATGACTTCCAAGTTCATACAGAATAATATTTCCTCTCTCATCTCAGTTTTTATGGAGATCGTTTATCTTTATATGAAATTTAAGCCCTGTTTATTTAAAACACACAGAAGACCTGCCATTTGCCCTTGGTGGGTAGCGCTGTCATCACCAAGAATCATGTACATAATCAGATGCATTTATTTTACATATTAGGAGACTGAAAAGTTAAAATATTTTGCCAAGACAACAAGCAGCAGACGTAGAAACACATACCATGACAGAAAGAGGGATAAACTCATAAAATCTGAGCAAGTTAAGTGATAGAGTGGCTGGGGACAGAAGGGGGCATGATTTACACTGTGGGAATGTAGCTTTGTAATGTGTCTTGACGATCTCATCATAAAAAAAGTATTCAATGCTAAGGGAAAGTTTTTCCTCTTCAGACATGAAGATTTATAAATTCTACTCAGAAGCCAGAGCAGTCTTAAGAACAGAAGCACAACTGCCAGACAGCAGTCCTCTTCATTATCAGAGGATTTACGCTTTGCACTTCAACAGGTTTTACTATGTCATTTTAAATGCATTTCCACATCCACACATTCTCAGTGGCAAGCAGTTCATACGCTATATAACTATGCAGGAGCTGCAGTAAGAAAACATGAAAATAAAAAGATTAAAGTATCATGTTATGGCTGAGCAATGTCAACATTTTTACATCATAATTTTGACTTTAAAAAAAATTGCATTGTGTAATATAACTGTCCCGAAACCTGGAATTATACTTCCGGGAGAGTTATATAATTATAGCAAAGGTTTAATGGAAATCCTAATCTATAGGTGATGATACCGCCTTAGCATCCACTGTGCCAGAGAGAAGTGATTGTGGTGAGCAGAAGGTGGGTTTTGCTAGATGAGTGTTAGTAAAAAGCAGCAAATCAGATTAAAGGAGCCTTTCTTCATTTTCCTTAATGTTTTCTTCTCCATCAACACTCTCCACTGGGATTGGAAACTTGATAGAGAAAACACAAGCTGCCCAATCACAGTTCTTGCAGTCCCCATATGCAATCACTGTAACCACTGTAGTCTCAGCGTGTAGTTACATTTTTGAGGAGATGCGCAACAGCTACAGCGTAGCCTACAGCATTGGTACAGGGGGTATATGTAAAAAAGTCTCTGAAGCTATGCTGGAACACATTAACGCAGGTGTTTTCAAAATATAATGTTGAATTTCTATACAGTATATTTTAAAGGCTGCCCAGAAAATTTTGAATATTCGTATTGAATTTCAAGTCAGTAGTAGCTTTGTTTTATTTATCAATTTATTTCTATTTATTTACTTTTTGAAATGTAGCCTATATTCATTGAAAACTGATGTTCAAAGTAGAGGAAGGAGATCATTCCACAAAGAGAGAGAGTCCAGAGAAATCACCAAATCCCAACTCAAACTAATTACTATTATTGCCTTTAAAGCAACGAGTCAATTTGCAACCTACATATCAGTGCATCAATGAAATACTCGACTGTATATGTGCATTTGAACCTGACCCTACAGCACTGTAACATTCCTTAAACTTGGTACTGAAACTATTTGTACCCGGCCGTGACGTAAATGTTGAGCTAAGACAGAGGTTCAGAGATGAGTTGGTACAGATACTGGACTGGGGGAAGGCCAGGGCAGAGAGTCCAGCGGGCACTAGATTCTCAGTAGTTTTAACCCATAGTTTAACTTGTTATTGATAACGATGCAATACTTAGCCACTGACTTGCTTGTTATTCTCAGATTAAAATCTGCAACATGAAGACTAGGTGTGCCCACTGCCCATCTACCCTTACAATGAGCAATCAGTATATTACTGCATGTTGACACAAATGCATGGGGAAACAGTTCACCAGTGGGTTTTTCCTGCTAAATGGGAAAATATTTCTACAGGATTTGTCAAATTAACACTGGGCCCAATTCATACCACTAAAATATGATTCAATTTAAGTATTTATCATGACACAGACCAAATCTCAAAGAGAAGCCCACTATGCTCAAAAACGCCACACCTTTATAGTAAATAAAAGGTGAAAAAAATAAAACAAATCTAAATGGATGAGTCATTCGACTGACTTTAGTCTGAGCCGTTTGTGCCAGTTGTTCTCACTTACAGTTAACTGCAAGTGGTCTTTTTGTGTCAACCTGAGCAATTTTCTCCAGAAATACATTTGAGTTGCCAAAAAAGTCATAGGTGGATCTGAGCGGCACTCAGAAATGAATTCTACAGTCATCAAATGATTTTAAGTGAGGAGGAATATGTAATTAACCTTTTTTAAAAATTGGAAGCAATATCATACTAAATCTGAGGACATGTCCATAACATACCTGGGATTTGAGTATTGTGTAAAATAGCTTTTTTAAATGTTGTCTTTTCTTGGTCTTAAAGGCCGCCTAACAGTTGAAGGGTACAACTCCCTAAACTTTCTGTACTGTTGAAAAAGACATGTGTCCTTCAACACCTTGATAGTTTTTCCAAACCATCTCAGTGTAATTTAGCATTATATTATCTACCATGCATTCACGTGCTGTGAGAAAACTCTGAATACAGCTGCATGCAGTTTTTCCTCTCGTGTAACTGTACCAACAACTTCTACACCAGCTTGAAAGAAATGTCAAGCCAACATTGTGTCACATAACTCTTCTGACATATCAAGGCAAGATCTAAAAGAATATCTGGGCTGACTCAGAAGATATGCACATCCTTTTAGACACAGACTAAACCAAATTATGTCAACACTGCTATCAGGAATTACACTTCCTAATACGAGTTGAGAACAACACAATACAATACACTGTGAGGCAATATTAACATCTCAATTGTCATGGCATCTACAGAATCCCACTCATATATGTGGGTGTATGGGGCCATGGTAGACGACCAACCAATGACGACTGTTTTATGTCAATAATAGATTTTTCTACAATCTTTGCATCCTTGTGATGACGTGCCTTTATTTGTCACGTATTTAATTCACTGAATTAGCCAAAAACAGACAAACACAATCTGATTGGTTATCTTATCCATGATAAAGGATCTATATCGCCCACCCTCACACACAGGCTACACTGTCCCTATATTTCACGTTAGCTTTGCAAGACAAAGTGAGCTACACCTCTCATACAACATCAGTTTATTTACTGCAGTTGAACTATTGACCTGCAGACATCATTTAGACAGCAAGATAATCGGAAAAGCTACAAAATGGAAACACAGCTAAAGCCAGTGACTTCAGTTAAAATATAGATGCATTATACATATAGATGAATGACTTTGTTGACACTACTATTAACCTAACAACATTTATATCACTCAGAACAAATACAACAGGATCTACAACAGATTATCACTAATCACATAACAGTACATGATGTGGCTGGAATTGTAAGTAACCCAATGTTGCTGGTGGTCCTGTTAGCTTTCATGGACCATGCACGTATATGCATCATGTGTGCCCTTACTGGTTTAAACCTAGGACCTTCTTGCTGTGAGGCAACAGTGCATAACACAGAGCCAAGACAGGTAAAATGAAGTGAAACACAATGTTTTCAGTTTCATTCTACATCTGTAGCATGATCCAAGTGATGAGAATACTCTCACTTTTTCACACATGTGTTGCTGTTCAACTTACACACGGTCATCTTGTGTCTGTGGTAGAGTTATCCTGTGTGCATGCTAGTGAGTCAAACAGTATGTTAAATGGTTGTATGCAACTAGGATTATTTGACCTCTCTTAACTATTTTGGAGCAGAGGTCAGCCACAGCGCAGCGCCCGGCAAGTGCCTTAGTTAATGGGAGAGGAAGAGCAGTCGTAACACCTAAAATGCATGTCTGTGGCGTGGCCGCCCCTGACTTGGAGGAAACCCATGCAAACACAGTGAGAACATGCAAATTTCACCCAAAATGGCACCAGTCAGCCCATCATGAGGATTAAATCCAGAGACCCTCCTTGCTGCAATAAGTGCCACCGTGTAACACAAAAAAGGATGACGTGGAAATAATCACCAATATTAAAAAAAATATATTGTCACACGTAGAAAATAAAAATAAAAGGACACTCAAGATCAAAGCTTATATTCCATCAAGTTATTCTGAGTTTATGTCATTGCCACATAGTTACTGGTGGTGATACAGTGACCTAGTTCTGTCAGAAATGTTGAACGCATAGTTATCTGCATGTAGACAGAGCAACAGTGCAGCGGCCATTGCAAAGTGCCAGACTGGGTAGTCACTCAAAACTAATAAGCTCTGAGCAGAAAACGAGTTATAAAAACACATCAAATCTTTACATTTTTAAAAAAAATGAAGAATGTGACATAATGAGACCTGTCAGTACACTCAAATACAGAATATCTGACAATGGGGTCAGACGTAGTTGAGCTTAATTGTTTGTGAGGCCATTCTGGTTCAATTGCCATTTTGTTTTCATGAGGCAGCACAAGAAAACTATTAAGGTTCAATGTGTCACAAATGCAATGTGTGTAGTCTGTTTCTAACACAACAAAAATGAATGGTTTCTCTGCCTCTGGAGCAAGCAAACATAACATACTAATATAGTTGACAAGGAAGCTATAAACCTAGCAATCAGCAATTTCCATTATGTTTCATACTGTGCTCTGCATCATATGATGGTCTAGTATCAACATTATAGCTATTCCATTTTCTCTAGTGCCTGCTGCTCACAATGGATTCAACATATTCCTCTCTTAAAACCCAAACTTTGGGTATTAGCATATTCAATACCAGCCCTGTATTTTCTTTTTAAATTTGAAATCTGTATTTTCTTCAACGTAGAAGTTAACCTGGAGCTGCAACAAGACATTACTTCTCAACTGTTGCACACATTTCAATTATACTGCTTAAAAAAAAGCTTGCATAATTGCACTGTTACAATGTTACAACGACACTGACAAAAAAAAACGGTATTCAGAGTAGATCTGTCACATTTCGCCTATAGTTGATTTGTAAGGTCAGTTTCTGCCCTGATGATCAATCCACTATATCAGATCTGTGTGATGTATAAAAAGAGGGCCTGACATCCTCGAACTGAGGTAATGATGATGGAGAAAGACAGCCGGTTGGGCACATACTGTGCGTACATCCAGAGCCCATCAGTATTTTCGTTCACCTGACATGACATGAGCCATGTTAGCCATCTGACATATCTGACTGGTGTCGCTGTCAGACTGCAATACCATAAACATGAAATTAGCTGGACTGGGTGCGTGTATTCTTCATACCAGGGTGTACAAGAGTAGGACTGTAACAGGAAAGTCTGGCAACCGACTGTGGAGCAAGATCTGGCTTATGACAATGTCAAACGTTACGGTCACCATAACCACCATTGTCATCAGCGACAAATTAATCACGTAACGCACAAAATAACACGTGTCTAAACTCAGAGTGACACGCTGTTTTTAACATGCCCCATAATATGCATGCACCACTAACACCAAACCAATTCCACAAGGTACGTGACAAAACAGACCTTTTTCATACGACAGGGTGGGCCGTTTCAAGAGAGTGGGTGAGAATTTTTTATGGCAGTATTACCAAACAAAGCATATAAAACACTTCAAAACTGTAACAAATCAACAACATGTGTGTTGAACCACTGCATCAGTGCTGTTTAAAATGTTACTGGAGAAAAAAGTAACACACTTCGATGAGCTTGCTCTACTTTGAACAGAGGAACTGTGCAGTTTGATTCAAGCCATACACACTGATTGCATTGCACGCTGTCCATATTCTCCAGCAAGTGTGTCTCTGCTGCTTCTGTGCAGCTAATGCTAGATGAGTGGTTACACTTCCTAGGTATCCCACACCACCTAGCGAGCAGATTCGTGGATGGCCCCTCAAACCATGAGCTGTCAACAGCACCATCTTCTCTACATCATCCACGGTCCAAGATAAATTCACAATAGAGCGGCCTTGCTGTTTTGTTAGCCCAGCAGTGTGTTATACACAGGTAGACTGAGCCTGTTTAACACGTAGCTTTCTAGTCCGAGAGCACATGCAGAGCCAAACAGGGGCAATGAAAACTGTAAACAAAGGACCCTGACACCACCTAGGTCGGCGAGAGGAACACGTCTTTTCAAAGAGCCAAGACCCGAGAGGAAACTTGGGACACACTTCAGCAGCACACAAACTATTCAGAGCGATACATTCATATCAAATTGGTTATATAGCTATCGGTGTCACTCCGCCATGTCCCGCCATCTTGGACAGGCAGCCAGCCATTAACGTTACTTGTAACGTTTGTCAACTCGTTCACACCGACTCCACACGAAAAACGACCAGACACGTCCTGAAGTGGGCTCAGTGGAGCAATGTAATGTCACAAAAACAACCAAAGAGTGTGGCCGAGACATTAGCTCAATGCAAATGCAACGGGCACTAGCTAACCTCACGAAATAACGTAAACGGGTGAGCTGTATTTGGTGCACCCTGAAGAAGGCTACAACGTTAACGTTACTTCCACCAGCGTTGTAACAGTTGTAGCCAGATAAGGATACTCAGATCTTTATGGTTAGATGTCAGAGTCTAATGCTTGCGATAAAACAACCTCACGACGACATGAAACTTTCCTCATTAAAGTGCAATGTTTCCAGTAATCAATGTGCTACACAAAACCGTGACGACGTTGTGTTGTTGGTGGTACAAATGCAAGTACACAAGGATACGCTGCATGGGATAACGTTAGCTGCCCAGCTAACAGGGAAGGGCGGTAGCCTGACAAACATTAACACGTTAACAAGCTAGTTAAATCAAGAGAGCCGTGGCTAGTTGGCTAACAGTTATCCTGGCTAGCGACACCGCGTAGCCGCAGGTGCAGGGTCGCTGTTCATCGGATGAGAGTAGCTAACTAGCAAGCTAGCTGGTTGGCTAAAAAGAGGGGCTGCGGCTAGCTGGCCTTGGTCTCCTTAGCGAGTGGGCCACTTGCATTCAGACTGGCTTGCTACTTTGAGAGCAAATTCACTGCCGTGCATGATAGTCGAGGGGTTGGAGTGAGTCCCGTGGGTCACGGCGCTGCTTAGTTGTAAAATACATCCAGTTAGATTTGCTACCTTCATCAACAGGGCCTTCGTTCTGGCGCCATCTTCATGAAGCTTCTGAAATCCAAACAGTGAGCTGCAAGCAAGAAGACAACATAGGCGGCTCAGAATCACTTGCAGAGCGGCTCGGAAACATTTTCGACATGCAAAGGAAAGAAAACAATTAATTTTCAAACTGTGCGTGTGTGTGAGTGCACGGGGTTGCTATTCCGACCTGTCGATCCCGGCCAAACTGTCCCTCTCCTGGGCTGTCAGTGTCGGAAAGTCCTCCTCTGTTTCACTCGCTTTTCCCGCCGCCATTTTCTTTCCCTCATCACCACCAGAAGAAGCCGAGCCGAGACTCCGAGCAGCAGCGCAGGCAGCAACGGCGAGAGACACACCGCACGATTGCATGGAAAATCGCGACGCGGGGACGAACGGTTTGCTCCGCCGAATCAAAAAAGAAAAACTGAGGGAAACAAAATGATCAAAAACTTTTTTTCCAGGATGAAAAGATGCGATTCGATATAGTAAATCCTTTCGGGGGGACAGAAGCGCTCTCCGGGTAGCTCCTCAAACGTCACATTTTTCATCACAAAGTGATATTGTGCCGCTGTTTGAATGCGAATAACTGAATACAATATCCAAGATGTGAGTATTTGACAATAAAACGCGTTTCGGCCGCGAAGATAAAGTTGTTATAATTGTGTCACCCAAGCGAACCCACGCGCCGCTTTAGCCACGCCCTCTCCCCCCTCTTTAGCCAATAGGAGCGCCCACATCCCACCATATGACTTCCCAGCTATATCATTCTTTTATCTCAAATATTCATATTCTCCTCTGCAAACCACTCATCTTTCATACCACGATTATTCTGGAAGCATATTCAACACTATTTATCCTTTGAACGTGCCTGTCAGCCATGTTCATTAAAGTTTGGACAAATGCAATCATTTCCACACGGTAAAATAAATAAATAAATAAAAAATCTCGTATTCAGGAATATGTATTGACACTTGGGTGTCAGTTGACGTTTTCCCTCACAGGCTGGTTAAATGATGACTGCAATGCATCACTCGCCCCGAGCCTTTCACACCTTGTAACCTCTGTTTGCACTTTCAAAAGTCCCGTCATAATTCTGCGGCGGCCTCCTCGTGTGCAGAAAAAGTTGCAGCATTTTGACTAAACAACGCTGCTAAATTGCTGAGCCCTAATCAAGCGACATCAAAGCGTTTTAACTGACGTGGCAGAGGCATCACCGTGTGGGCGTGGCTCAGTATTGTCAACATCCTGGTGACATAACCAGTTTCTTCAAAATGGCGACGGTGGATCACAGGGAAGGTTAGTGATTTTGTTTGTGAGAAATACGGCGCTCTTACCCTAATTAATATCGGATATTATACGTTTTCCCGCCAACGACAATGAAATTGGAACGCGGTCTTATTCGAGAGCTTATCAGAGTCCGAAAAGGACATTTATAGTGTGCACTAAATTGAATTGGTAGCCATTTGACGCTAGCCAGCTAATATTAGCTTCCCATGTCATTTGCATAGAATAAACAAGCAGCGCTCGTAGCCTGTGGCTGCTGAACCGCCCTCACAGTTAACTTAATGGATTTGAAGGGTCACTTTTGGGTTTGAACAGGCAAATATAGGGCGCTGCCGATAACAGAGTCATTAGAAATATAATGTAGGTGCTTGAGCGCGCTCATCAGTGTTTGGACTGAGACAAGAGGTGAAGTTAGGTCAGGCATATTGTCATTTAATGTGCATACACAGCCCTTATTCTGAAGGGCTGGTGGTACTACATGTCAAGTATTTTATTTTTTAACTTTTTATCATTGTCTCGTAGGAGGTCAGGACGACCCAGAGAGTGAAGATGAGGTGTATGAGGTTGTGGACCTGACAGAGTATGCTCGGAGGCACCAGTGGTGGAGCAGGGTGTTTGGGAGCAACTCGGGCCCGATCGCTGAGAAGTATTCCGTGGCCACCCAGCTCATGATGGGAGGGGTGACTGGATGGTAAGCCATTTAGGATCATGGGTCACATCTGCAACAACAGAGGCTAAACTACTGTCCAACATTTTCTTCATATTACACATACCTGACTGATTTAAGTGATGTTTGAGGAACTATTTCTTATCGGTAGAGCAGATTGTTTGAAAAGATATGACAGCCAATTCGAAAGCGAAAACATGACTGAGTGCACGTGTGTAATGAACGCTCCTCTCTAACACGTACAGGTGTGCTGGTTACCTCTTCCAGAGAGTTGGGAAGATAGCTGCTACTGCTGTCGGAGGAGGGTTCCTTCTTTTACAGGCAAGAGTACCATAACGCTGTGTTTATGTAGCCGCAGTGATGAAATATTTACTACATCTACATTGTCTCTAAGTGATTAAAAAGCACATCCTTTCCCTCATTTTGCCATCTTCATTGACAACTGAAGATGCCAGCTGTACAGCGTGATGCTCAGCTGGTCTCCTCTCTACCGCAGAAAGACTAACATTGTGTGCGATGGACGCAGGCCATCTGGATGCTTCTTGGGTGTTGCAATTTTGTGTATTATTTTGTCTCGTTCTAGAAACAGTTTTACAAGTAGATCACAGCAGAGACGGCCAGTTGACTTGATTCACAGGCTTGAACACATGAAATAGTTGTTTAGATGTGGTTCGTGGGGAATCTTAAAGAATGGAAGGTTTCATGTGTCATATTATGCCAGCATAGCGTGACATGTCAGAGGGCAATTTTCAACAGAATATTTCCAAAAAGATATATTGTGCTTCAAGATGGGATGGAACAAATGCAGTACAAAGTAAAGCATCATGAAATACTTCCAAATCATCTGCGCAGAATCAGCTCTGAATGTGGCACTTCCCCCCCCAACAGATTGCCAATCATAGTGGCTACGTGCAGGTGGACTGGAAGAAGGTGGAGAAGGATGTGAACAAAGCAAAGAAGCACCTGAAGAAGAAAGCAAACAAAGCAGCCCCTGAAATAAACACATTCATTGAGGAGGTAAAGGTACCTGTAACAAAGCTTGCTCTTTATTTCACGCTTTTGCTTACTTTTAATGGACTGAATCAGACATTTCTGAACTGTATACTAGAAGAAAAAAAAAGCCCCGCTCCCAACATGCTTCTGACATGTAGTTAATCAAAAGTAAATGCATGTATTTTTCTGTGATGTCCTGGTTTTGGGGGTGAGGTTTATTTCTTTATCTGCAAACCAGCAATGCCCTCTAGTGTACTGTTAGCTGTACTACACCCACTAGCAGTGACACAGCAGGCTTCAGAGAGATGGCAGATAAATCCATTTTGACACCAGTATGCATGTTTTCACTATGTATAAATCTTTGATGATCTTAACACGCAGCATTGCACTTCTCAAGAGTCATTTTACATGTTCCAATCCAGATTATTAACTCGCTGTCTTGCCAGCCACACACAAACAGTTAACACCTGCACGCTGGTTAGCACAGTACGCCGCTTTTAAGATCCTGTCGACTCATTCGCCGTGTTTTCTCTCCTCTCCCACGCAGGCCACGGACTTTATAAAAAGGAACATCGTCTTGTCCAGCGGGTTCGTCGGCGGCTTCTTTCTGGGTTTGGCCTCCTAAAGGCCGCTGCACACGCTGCGCTCTCCACTTACTGTGAATCATGTCACTACATAGGTCACTTTCCTCTCCATTGTTTACCTCTCGGCCCCATGTGTGCATTGATTCACCTCTTACCGAACTGAACAGGGGGGGGTTTATGTTGAACATTAATGCATGATCTGTTGTGACAGTGGTATTAACTGTGTAACATTGCTCTGCTCCCCCTGTTTTAAATCAACTCTAGCTTTTAATTTCCTTTTGGGAGGACTGATTTTGAAGTGTGTGCGGTGGTTCAGTTGGGTTGTTTGGATTATACTGTGAAGACTGTCTTCTGTGGGACCCATAATGGATCTTTGCCAGACTGCTGAATATGTCAAGCTGCCACAAACTAGCACAGATCCCTCACTGATCTGAGCTGTAAATACCCACACAAGAGTAAATATTACATAAACAACATGGAAGGCAGCAGAGTGGGAAGTTAACACCATCCCCCAGTCTAGTGCCTAGAGGTATTTTTTATGTAGCTGTGAAGTTTGGCGAGTTTATGTGCCATTTAAGCATGTAAGCAAACAGAATTTAATTTTTAAGGTTTGTCCCACTGGCTGGAGGTTTAAGTAAAAAGTTATTTTCCCACTCTGAGCAGGAGTTGTTACAGATATACAACATATCATGAGCCTAAATCACAACTAAATGTTACATCTGTGAATATTCTCTACTTTACACTGACAACAAAGAGTATTAAATACACATCCTTTATTCCCATAATCCTCAGCTCCACAGTGCCCTTTAATGACAGGATGAGCATCTGCTGTACCCTAATTACCGCCATCACAAGCTAGACACCAAAAGAGACACCAGTCCCGTCATTAAAGAGCATAATGGAGCCGCGATCGTGACTCCTACGCCCTCGCTATTGTCACGGTGCATTTAGTAGTGTCAGTGTAGCAATAACACAACAGCGATGCTGCCGAGTCGTGCGTCATCACATTAATTAACTCGACAGGACATCCAGACATAGGAGTCCACTTAAGTTGATCACAAGTTGCTTATTTTGTTTTTTTTGCCTTTTACTACCAGTGCAATATAAAGTTATGTTTCAGATGTATGATGTTTTTGGAAGAGCTTATGTCTCTAACTGGCATTTTGTATGCTCTGTATCCTCATTGTTTCTATTTCATGTTATTTTGTTATCTGTATGAATTTGGTTGGGTGTCACTTTTAAAATAAAGTTGCCTGATTTTTGTTTTGAATACAATTTTTTTCAACAGAAGTGTTTTCTTGGGGAGGGGGCGCTTCAAGGTGATTACATCTTTATGTCAAGTTACCACAAATATACCACACTGTATCATTTTTTTTAACTTTTATTTACAACTATAAATGACAAAAATATATAAACAGCTAGACAAGAATATATACAGTATAGTATTTACAAGAGAGGGGTGGAACATAAGCATGTTTGCCAGCACAGCAGACAAGGTGGACAACATTGTAGGCAAGGATCACTGCAATGTTTTCCTCAATGCTCTAAAGGCCACAAGATTTCCTGTGTTTAGATGCTGGAAAATGAGCCAGAATATGACTGTTGTGCTCTCACTAAATAGAATATTTCTATTGCATGTTTTGAAAAGGGAGAAAAAAAATATTTTAAAAAAGTGTTGCGGCTTTGTTAATTTAAAATGCTGTTGTTGCAATATTGCATTTCCTGGTGGAATAAAATGTCTTTGTTCTGTCACTCAGATTGGCATTTTGAGGAGGGCGCACTCCGTCAGTAGCGTCAGGGTGGTGATCATGTATCTGCTGTTGGAGATCTGAAACGAAAAGATACAAATATAATTAGATTTCCCTGTGTGTGTGTGTGAAAGCCTCTATGAAAAGACAAGAGTCTTACGAGGAGCTGTTTCTGTCTGATGGTACCTTGATCCTGCCGCTGTACTTGGCTGAGCCCAGTGCTGTGGAGACCTGGTTCAGGCTTCCCGCTGACAGATCCAGCCTGAAGTGTCTGTAGAAGTGGCTCTTCAGCCCCTGCATGAACCTCATCACCTCCTCAATATCAATGCTGTTCTCTTCCACCTCCTCCCCTCCTTTACTCTCCTCCCGTGGATCCTTTCTCACGCTGCTCCACAGCTCCCAGGCGTCTTGTGGGTTAACTGTGTAGGTGACCTGCAGCGGCGGCACAACTGGGAGAGTCCAAATCATTTTGAGGTGCTGGATGCTGGACTCCGAGTGGCAGTTAGTCCACAATGCCACCAGCCATTGTAGGCTCGTGTGGCTGATTTCCAAGGGGCCAAAGCAGCAGTCGAAGGTCTGCTGGAACCAGGATTTGACCACAGCAGTGAGACCCGCAGCCCCACTGCTGCAAAACAGTGGCAGACAGATGAAGTCCTTTGGAAGTGAGCGCAGGTATTCAGGGTTGCCGTTGATGCAGGTGAGCCAGCCGCTCCAAACTGACTTCTGTGGCTCGTCCTGCCTGGCGAACAAGGGCTTTGAATGGATCTGTGGTGGGGAAGGAGGCAGTTAGAAACAGCGAGGTGCAGTTTCATTGACAGCCTGAAAAGCGTCTCTCACCCTCTACAGAATCCCGTGCTCACCTGTATGAGGACAGTCTCTGCGTCATCACCCGCCTCGGCCATCCCCTGCACCACAGAGAAGGAGACTCTGAAGGTGCTCTGCGGCCCCTCCACCTCCACTGCCAGACCTTGCTGCTTCTCTGCAGCAATGAATGCTGAGAGCTGCCTGGAGTAGCTCTTCAGCTGGGTGTGTCTGAACTGATAGAGAGGAGTAACGTAGGACAGCTGCCACTCCGTTTTCACCAGCAAGGCCAGCTGCTCCGGAGTCACCTTCTCCTTTGACAAGGAAAGGAGAGGATAGAGAAGATGACTGTGCTGCGTCTCTCTCTTCAGAAATGAGCGTGTTGCTATTGGTTACAGATGTTTAATGGGATAAAAACTGACAAAAACGTGGAATACAATGGCCTGGGTTGACTCACAGTGATGTTGTGTGACTTTGGAGCCCTTCTGCTGGTGTTGAGTCTGCGTGCCGTCAAGGCTGGTGTTAAGCAGAGTCGTGAAGCAGCACCCAGGCAGCTGCGGTAGGACAGCCGGTAGCTCTTATTTTTGCTCCTCCTCTGAACTGCAACACTGTTGAGGGGAGTCCTGGTGACACTGGAAACCAGACACAGATCATCACATCAGCTTCCTCTGGTGGTCAGTGTTCCAGTTAGTAATATAGGTAGTCATTGCTCTTTATGGAACCAAATTAAACTGTAGTACAAATGTTAGAGACTGTGTTGAAAATACCCTCCCTATATGTAAAGCTGCTTATTTACATGATAAAATACACATTTTACAGCCACCCTATCAACTCCACAAGGGGTGAATATTTGATACTCAAAAGATAGATTTGAGGTATTTAGTATTACTTAAAGAACAGCTGGTCCCACTTGAATGAACTTTTTTTTTTAAAACAAAAGCAGCAGCAACAAGAAGCTCTGTTAAGGCTCCTGCTTTCTGATGTCCCGTTCACAATAACACAGACAAACCAGTGTCCTGGTACTGTACGTGTGCTTCTTTCATGTTTAGAGATAACATAACGTGACATCTAAAACGAAACATTAGCTAAAGCCGCCCTTTGTCCGGAGATTGAACACAAAACAGCTTCAGTGCGCACTCCCTTCCATCTCTTATTTTTATTTTGGAGCAGGACCATGATGAGAGTAAGAGAAGAAAATGAATTTTTGATTCAGTGCGGTGCTCCCTTGGGTATATTATGTTTGCCGAATTGAAAAGTGGAGGCAAACGATTCGTAAAATGTCTTTTATTTCATTGTACCAGTTTGGTACATTTCATGTAAAGCAAGGCAACATTAAACTACTCGATTATTGAATGTTATTTGGCGAGACAGTCTCTTCGTACGGACGAGAACGGCACGTACGGGGGCTAAAAAAGCCGTAATGCACTGTTAACAGAACTGTGCTGTTTTTGCTGTCGCTAAGGCAAATATACTGTAGAAAATAGTATTTTTAGTAAGACATATATAGAGTTGTACCTGGTATGATGTCGCTCCATGTCTCGCGTATCGACCGAAACGGAAAGAAACCGGAAACAAATTTGAACATCGCGCTTTCCCAGGAGTCTGCGCGGTAAGAGCCAGAAGAATCAGCCAATCACATCAATCCAAACAGGAAGTGGGGTTTTTTCTCCATACATCCATGGTTTTTTCCAAACAATTATTTTTCACAGTAAATCAGACACAGTGGAAACTCTTATAGTGATCACGATGAATATTATAACTTTTTTTTTCCTTTTCTTTATTTTTCATGCAGATTACCATTAATTGACATTTGTAAATTTGTGGAAGGGAGGGTAACAGGGAGTCTAGCACTGTAGGACCCAGGCAAGGGCCAAAGTGGGCCTTTCTTCCTGCACTGAGACACACCTGAGAGCAGCTGAGGCCAGCCTTTGTTTGGTGTTTGATTTGGTGGGCTCCCTTTTTAGAAATATGTTTAAAAGCATAGTGAAACGATAGAATCATGAAATATTTCTTTTAGCTCATAATATTAAATTAAAGATTTGTTAAATAACTAAAACTTGGAGTGATTGCTTCAGCACATCAGCCAAGAAACAAAGTATGCTCAAGCAGAACGGAGATGTTTTTAAATAGGTTTTTAGTCCAACATGGTTCTTTATATAGATTCCAGTCACCTGCATGTCTCTGACTGTGGGAGGGGACTGTGTTCCAGTCTAGCAAGGTATATTATTTACTTTTACACTGCATATGTTTTGTAAAATGTTTCTTGTAAAGTTTCCTTTTGTATATTAATGTGCTTCTGTCTCTTTTAGTTTTTAAAGAAATACAAAGAAGAGCCAACCACAGTTTTTCCCATACTTATTAAATTTTAGTGTGCCTTTTAATTACACAATTGAACGGGGCATTTTCTGTTATTTGTCTCGTGGGGATTTCTTCTGTGTTTAAGGGGGAACTGAGTGGTAGAGTAGCTATCTTGCATGTGTGCTTTGTGTGTACATATTCTGTGACAATTTCCTTTTTTTACGCATAACTCTACACTAACCTCCCTGATAGTGCAGTCTAGCACCGCATTGTTTATTTTCTTTGTTTGTTCATTTCTTGTTTTGATTTATGTATTAACTGTATAATTTACTCCATCACTCCTTTATTATGGCCTGCATAATATATTATAGGCCTTTACGTATTTACAACCATAGTGCCAAATGTGTAAAATCTGTAAAATGTTGTTCATTCCAGTTTTAAAAACATTTTGTAAAACATTTGTAAACAACAACAAGATTTGGTGCACATACAGCATGTCCAAAGCAACTTGACAGAGAAACAATCTCAAATTTTGTTGTGTTCCCTTTTCCTGACTTTTTAGACGGTCATTCTTTGTGAATTCAGTTGATCAATGGAGCCATTATTTATTTTATTTTAATCCTCACACACACACATATCAAGTCACCATTTAACACTTTAAAGGTCCACAGCAGAGTTTTTGACCTCTAGTAGCGTTACCACATTACCACATTACCAAAAATGGTTTCACACTATTCTACTGACCTACAGGTGGCGATAATGTGCTCAGAAACATAGCAAGAGGAAGATTGCTGGCTAGTACACATGTATGTAAACAAAGAATGATTTAAAAATACTTAAAATATCAGCTTTGCAAATGTTTTATGAGGAAGGAAATGCATTCAAAACATTTGTTAACGATTAAGGGTATACACAATGGCCCTCATTTGTGAAACAAATGTACGGCAGAAAACTGGGCGTACGGTCATTTCCACGCAAACCTCGGCATTTATCAATATGGACGTGAGCGGAGGCAACGATCAAATCTCAAGTCAAGTCTCAACCCGTGTATGCAAGTTTTCGAGTGAGCGTGGACTGTGGGTGCAGCGTAGTAAATCTGTCGGAGGATTGTTAATACCATTCTGACTGGCATCTAAGCATATGCAGACGTGTATTCATCATTTAAAAATATGTAGCCTGTGGCAAAATAACAACTTTGTAAAGGCATCAACTATGTGTCATATATCCCTAACATAAATAAGTATTTTCAAATTGTTTGCAATTTACGGGGTTAACAGTTTTTGATATAAGATTCATTTATAGACTATACATATTACAGATGTATAAATTAAATATTCAAACCTCAGCTGGAGTTTGATTGATCACGGCAACACTGTTGACCGCAGCAGTGATTTAAGTCCATGCAGCATTCTTCCGACTTCCTTTGATGCCACTTTTCAGGCTGCCAAATAAAACTAGTTGGTTTAATTGAACTTGTGACGTTAGCGTTTCTATCTCCAGGTCGGAGAAGTTCCTCTTCTTGGCCAGATTACGTT
>NTHP01000007.1:1632334-1650810 GCA_003416845.1 Oplegnathus fasciatus
CCCCCCCAAACAGATGCAACCTTTAGCATACAAATCTTACACAAAATGCTTTGCTCTGCAGGAAGGCCAAATTGTTCAGCCACTAGTAGCATTTGCTTCAGTTTGTCTCAACTTTAAGCATATAAAGTTGAATTTTAGTTGTCACACGGATGTTTTTAGTAGCATCAAGCTGGTTTAACCTGCAAAATACTGTAGATAAGGCATAGTTATTCAAGAAATGGCCATCATAATTTCCTGTCTTCAAATTCCTTTTGTTGTCCAACCCACAATCCAAAATTCAAAGATATTAAAGTTACAGTAAAGGAAAACAGAGACAAGCTGCCAATCATCACATTAGAGAAGCTGGAACTGGGGAATGGTTGGCATTTTTGCTTTCTAAATCACTTTATAAAGCATGTATCGATCACTAAAATTGTTGCTGATTATTTTTTAACTGATCTTTTAATTGACTAATTCAGAGCTGATACATTTAACTAACCACAACCATGTTACCTGTTTATTAGGTACACCTGTATACAGTGTAATTCCTTGCAACAGCAGGCAGTAAATCCCATATTTGTGAAGCATTATCATGTGGAGTTGTTGTTGACATTGTGTCAGAGTTGTATACATTCATCTCTGTAGTGATTTGGGAGGCCACAGTTGGTGTTTGTGCTATTTTGGATTGCATATGAAGATATCTCTCTAGAATTATATTCATTCATTCATGTAAATGAGATTGGATAGACTGTCGTTCAACTGGAAAACCCAGAGTTCACGCCCCCAGCTTGGCAAGCATCCACTCCGCTGAAGTGTCCTGAAGCAAGACACTGAATTCCTGCCGGGATCAATAAAGTATCACATTATTGAATGCGTCATCCCCCCATCTGTTTTGTAGAAGAAGATATCAGGAGAGGGTAATGTTTGTGTCATTAAAAAGTAATGTTGTCAAGTCGTTTCATGTTGTTTTTGGCTTGAACAGTGAAATATGTTTAATGTGTTATCTGTGCCAGGTTGTGGCACTGTGTAGACTGTTTTTTTTTTAACTTTGCCGAGCCTATATAGTTTAGTAATCTTAATTGTTTTCTTTCACTAGAGCACCTCTTGTTTTTCTTTTGAACTTTCCTCTCCATGTGCAGTATATGTTCCTTTAAGCTGCCCACACACAGCAGATCAATAGTTGTGAATGGATGGTGTAAAGTTGAAGCTTTCTTGCAGACTACAAGGCCAGACTCTACAGGGTGGTTTAAACAAACCTGGATCCTCTTCTGGCTTATGTAGAGGAAAGGATTTTCTTCCAAAGCTTTAGCACCTCCTGAGGGTATCTCTGCTCTAAATTTCAGTTTGCAACCAGAATGCTAATTTCCCTGCTAATATTCAATGGGTTGTTTCTCTAATTTGCATAAGGAAGCACTCTTGGATTATTGTACATTCACAGACTACAGTTGAACAGCACTGAACTTTGTTGAACTTGTTAAATTAACAGCTTTGCACTTGAGCTCAGTTTGGGCAGTAGGGCAAACGGCACTTATCCTAGAGGCCTTCTGTTGGATTCGCTTTTAAAGTTATTTTTTTCCCTTTCAAAGCACATGCCTCTGTACAAATTAATGAATAGACCATTGTGAGCTCTGTGCATCCATAGGCATCACCACTAACTCTATTTTTAAAGCTCTGTGAAATCATATGACAAACATACACACCCAAACTTACATTTTGTACATGTTAAACAAACACAGAACATGTTGACTTTGATTCCACCCATTTCCACCCACTAAGTATTTTTATGGACATATCACTATTGATTTCACCGTGTTGTTAATCATAATAGTGTTGCAGGTTAGTACTGGGGTTCAGAAAATACTTATAATGATGGTGTGGAGAAAATTACAGGTGTAGACTGTATGCCACTGATGTGCACAATGACAGACCAGATAAGATGCCATTTACTTGGCTCAGGATTAGAACCCAGAAGGAGCAGCAGCAGTAGTTTGCCTACCTGAGAGCTGTACAATCATTCCCCCCCCCCCAAATGTTTGGGACAGACTAACCGAGTGCGTTATGCTAGCTGCTGGCAGCAGCTAAAGAGCAAAATGCTGCTTTAAGCAAAGATGGTTTCTCTCAGGAGAGCAGTACTGGTGATGTTGAGTCTGCAGCTACAGATGTGTCCTGTCCCTGTACGGGGGAGAGAGAGGGGAAAAAAACGGAGACCTGAGAGGATATTTGGCTCATGGCCAGGATGGATGTTAAAAATGCACGTAACAGTCTTTGATTTACATGGAGCAGAGAGTTGAAATGAGCCACGGAGCAGTCTGTAAAGATTGCCACTTTGGGCTAATGTTTGATGACTGCCGCTGTCGGATGTGAGCCATGTGTGGGCGTTTTGTATGAGCCCACTCAGCACAGCTGCAGTGATGTCAGTACGGCATGCGGCCTCTCCGCTTCCTCATGCTCAAGCACACACACACACACACACACACACACACACACACACACACACACACACACTCCCTCTCTCTCTCTCTTACACTTGCTCGCTCTCTTATAATGCCTCTATAATAGCTACTGTACATGGCTGAATGGTCATTTAATTTTTTTCTTCCAGATGATGAGATGAATTGCATTCTAATTTATTAAATTAAATAGCGGCGCCAACCTCCTTTCACTTGCAACACACAACTGTTGTAGAAACAGCCCCATTCGGGAATTGATTCTCCATGCAGCTCCCTTGAATTGACAGCCAAGATTACAAATGGGGTTGATGCATAAAATCTGGCAGGTTCACCCAACCCCACCTCATTGCTTAATGGCGGTAATGAGTTTTATTGACACACATTAGATCAGTGCCAAGATGACCCTCACTGCATCATTTGTGTCCCTGTGGTTGCAGCCTCTGACTTAACTCCCCCTTCACCAGTCAAACACAAATCTGAAACCATTGTAAGGTTGAGACGGGGGCGTTGGAAGCGCCATCGTGCACTCGAGAAGCACCCCACACCTCTGGGCTCCTCTTTTTAATAGGAAACGCAGCTGCTACAGCACATCAACCCATGAGGTCAAAGGTCAGTGGGGTTGTCGGATCACCAGCAGGATGCCTGCGGACTCTGAAGGGAACAGTGTTATGTTTTACGGTTCTCTCGGCCAAGAGCGTACACATGCTGCCCACATTTGTTTGTATGGGTTAATCATTACAGCAGATGTGAGAGACAAATGTGAGAGCAAATCAACTGCAGCTCCCGTGCTCACAACATGCAGTGACGCTTAAACTGGATAGCTTTTACTGTTGGTTTGACACTGACATTGTCAGGCAAGTTCATTTGCTAATTCAGTTAAACCAACGCCTGTTAATGGCCACCACTTTGCTTTAGCAAAATGGGTGTTATTGTGAGTTGTGTGTGTGCGTGTGTCTCCAGTAGCATTGGTTCCGCCTCTGAGGATTGTAGACTTGGGAGATGTAGAGACAGCTGTAACACGGCAGGGGTGTGTGTGTGTGTGTGTGTGTGTGTGTGTGTTTGTGTTTTTGTAACTCTCAGTGGGCCAGGGGACAGAAAATGTGCAAATGTCTCTGCTTTCAGTGTCTGTTCCCGCCACTTTGTTACTGATTTGATCTCATGCTTGGTGCTTTGGCATAATGAGAAAGAATTATCATATACATCTGTGAGACTAATGAAATACAAAGTCTTATAGTTTCTGCATGGACTTGACCCGTGTGTTCATGTGAGGAGTGCCACTTGGACTGTGGCAAATACTCAGAAAAGGTCTGTAGGAAGGTCAAGGGGGGGCTCACCCTAAAAAATGTATACATGGGAAACACTGAGACAATACGATGACTGTCAGTCAATTTGAAATGGACAACTGGTACTATTGGCATTTCCCTCTGCTGGTTGACTTTATATAGATATCAATTATTTTATCAACCTCTTATACACAACCAAAAGAAACCACATTTCTTTCTTCCATATTGCATAGTTTGCACTATAAAGAGATGTGAGTCCTATAAGTCATAAATCACAGTAACACAAGATGACATAACGTTTCACATAAGCCAAAAACATGTTTACATTTTGTTAATATCTCTGTCAAGAATGTTGAAATTGTATAGTGTTAGTTTTTTTTTTAATAACATTAATTCTTTAATGGTAAAAATGGTAAAAATGTGTTAATTTCTGGGAATTGTCTGATTGAAAGAAATGTGTCAGCGTACAAATCTTGAACAGAGGTAACTTCTGGGTTGGCAAGTCATGGCTGCACTGCTTTTTTTCACCTTTAGATACAAAATCTTGAGAACTACTTGCATCCTGTTGGACACAGGACAGGAAAACATACCTTACAGCTTCCATGTCGGCCCTGCCACCTCATTTGCCCAGAAATAAACCTTGTAGGGTAGGTCTCCCTTGCTCAGGTCTCTATAATAAAGCTTTTATTTTAGCTTTTATAGCTGTGCTACACACCACTGCTCTATAATTCCCACTGGCACAAGCACAGAGGCTACGATGCGTAGCTAACCACCTACTGTGAATCCAGAATATTCTCAAAAATGGCACTGTCTGCCCACTGCACTAGGCTGGTGTGTGTGTGTGTGGTTGTGTGCATGTGATTATGTGTACATGTGTTTCTGGTAAGTGCTCACTGAACTTGGGGCTATGCCTGTGAACAATCTGAATAATCATGTTCGCACAGAGATTTGTGTGTTCTTGTATGTCTCTGTGATTTAACTGAGCGTGTGTGTGTGTGTGTGTGTGTGTGTGTTGCAGGGGTCCCTTCAGCGTGGTGCGGCGCTGCATCAACAGGGACACGGGCCAGCAGTTTGCTGTAAAGATCGTGGATGTGGCCAGCTTCACCTCCAGCCCTGGCCTCAGCACAGAAGGTGAGGAACACAGCAGACGTGGTTTGAACTGTGGCTGCAATTAAATCTTAGTGTTTGTCGTCGTGCTCTTGGAGCACCAGATGGGTGGGGTTAACAGAATCAGGACAAGAGAGGATAGTTGTCAGGGATCACGGAGAATTACTCTTTTAAACAGTCTTACTTACACCTATGAAAAGTTTAACTAACTTGTGAATTGTTTTCTGTTCTGTAATGCAAACCCCACCCACCTTGTTGTGGAAACAATCTACAAATACTGTTTGGCTCAGATATGAAGCACCCAGGCACACACACAAATAAATGAGGCATAATGTCACACATGCTGCACCCAGATGAATAATATGCTGGAACTGCATTTGTTTGCCTGTTTGTGTGTGCGTATAGATCTTTGTATGTGTGTATTGGTTCAGTTGTGGTGTTGTGCGGTATTGAAGCGTGCCATGTCTCACCATGTGGTTTTGTGCTTTGTCATGTTGTGGTCTATGTGTGTTTCTAAGAGGGAGAGAGAGAGATGGAGACATAGATCATAGGTGTGTGTGTGTGTGTGTGTGTGTGTGCGCGCGCTAATGTTGGCGTTCACTATGTGCCATCTGTGATGCCCCAGTCAGAGATTAGCCTGGTAGCCAATAACAGCAAGACAAGGAAATGACCCAAGGGAGGAAAAACAGTAGAAGTGAAGATTTAAACCAGTGTTTCCTAAAACAAAGTCTGTGTCCTGTATAATTTTGGACGTTAGTATGTTATTATTATCCTGAGACTAAATTTATTCACCTGAAAAGTTGACTAAACTTTTCAGAGTTTTCTACCTTGGAAATTTAGAATAGTTTGGAATAATGTCGCTGTCTCCTGAGTCACTTCTGGCATGCTTCACCCCGTGGTCAGCTGCACCAAACACGGTAAAAATTTAGCTTCTCCATAGTATATGTGATGACAAACTGAGAAGCTCAGGTCACTTCTCAAATGTGAGGATTTGTTGTTCTAGTCTGGTTCATATCATTATAAAAAATGTGTTTTTTGGCTTTTTATTGGAATTTAAAGGTTTGGAGGACCACTTGTAATGACTGTACTATTTTAAAAAAAAAGTCAACATTTGGTATCAATAGTAATTTAAGAACAGGTTCAAAAGTTTTAACACGTTGCAGCCCACTCAGGAGAGGCTCTGTGGAATACACAACTTGAATAAGCCACTTTTATATCCTCTTCTAGCTGCATTATACATCCATGTGCACAGAAATAAACAGAATTTGTCCTTTTTTTTCTGCCAGTGTTTTATGTACAGAAATAAGGTTGTTATAGAGTCAGTGAAAGATGCTCATCACAGCAAACTTTATCTTCCCTTCATAACACATATTTAGGGCAGCAACTAATGATTGTTTTTATTTACATTATCGATTAATCATATCTATAAAATGTCAGAAAATTACTGTAAAAATGTTTCCAGAGCCAATGTGCTGGCATTTTCAAGCTGCTTATTTTGTCCCACAAATGGTCCAAAACCCAAAGAGATTCAATTTATAACAATAAGAAATAGAGAAAAGCAACAAATCTGGACATTTGGTAGGTTGCAACCAGTAAATTTGTTTGACTTTTTTTTTTTTTTAAAGACTTGGACAATTGAATCAATTGTTCAAACTTTGAGTGATGCACAAGTGAAAACATCCCAGATTATATTGTGTATTTTTTTGAAGCATCAAGTTTCCCATGGCCAGTATATGGGATATTGTAAAGGCAGAAATGGCACCAACATCCCTCCTCTGCTTCTAAATGAAACTGGAAAGAGTGAAACACTGAAAGTTTCACCTAAGGTTAGAAGAAAGTAGCTATTTGACACATTTTAAAAAAAAGTCACAAGAGAACAAATAGGCAAGGGGCCACTCAAATGGCAAGGTAGAGAACTGGAGTGCAGCCAGATTTGGAGAGTGGTTTCCTGAGACCACATACCTTAGCTTATTAAGAAATGAGTCTGCGTCAGCATGAATGTGAGTGAAAAGGATACGGAACTGCTACAAGCTGAGTAACAAACATGCGTGTATGAATATATCTGCGTATGTGAGCATGTGGGGGAGTTGGACAAACAAATGATTAATGGTGTAATTAAGAATTTGGGAGTATTGAACAAAAGCAGAATGAGCGAGTGTCTGGATTTGTAGAATTTAATAAAGATGAATATAGAGAGCGAACTAGTGAGCACTCTCAATCAACATTAAAGCTTCATGGGTATTGGATTTGGGAGAAAAATACAACAGTGCAATTTGCAGTATTATTAATTAGATGTGTATCGTAAGTTTAGGTAATGAACATATCGGAAATGTAATTCATCAGTACCCCAGACAGACTAACACAAGTGCACGACCAAGCATTTTTGATGCATCAGATGCAAATGGCAAGACCTTTTCCTCAAAACTACCCTATAACAAAGAGCGAAATTATTTAACATTGCATGCCAGGGCCCGGTCTAGCCCTCCATGTAAGGATTGATTTGGACTAGGCCCAGGGAATGGCATTGGTTTCATTCAGACTGTTCCAGGCCTCTCTGGCTCCGTCCCTCTGTGAGTGGTTTCCTCGTTGCCGTGCGGACACTGGGCGGCATTGTTAAGTTCAAGAATAGATACTGGATGAGACGGGCCGAGGACGAGTGTGAAGAGGAGAGGAGAGAAATAATGAAAGCAAAGGAACAGCAGAATGGGGTCTCTGTATTGGGGGACACAGTGTCGTTTCTCTGTGTTGCATAATGATACTGGTCTGTCACAACACAATGAGCACACACACACACACACACACACACACAAAGATCAGTAGACTTGCAGATGGGGAGTGGAGTGTGTAAATGAGGTTTTTATGGAGTGAGGAGCTCAACAACAGTACATTCTGTCTGTCAGCCTTCCTCGGCAGTCTGCGTCTCCGTCTTATCACTTGTCTCGCCAGTTGTTGGTCATTCTGTTCATTCATGTGTCTTTCCTTTTCTTTAAATAGAGAAGTCTGTCCACTCCTCTCGGCAGTGTATTCCCCTCAGTGTTGTTTTCTTTAATGAGGCAGTCAAAAGACGAGGAATGCCGCAGAGTCATGTTGTAATTGTGCTGTGATCTGGATGTGGCGATAATGAGAGGGGATGATGTTGATGATGAGTGCGAGCCAGATGTGCATTTACATGTACAATTAAAATGGTATCTAGTGGTGTTGCATATGGTGTTACTTGTCTCTCTGCTAGATACCAGCTTGTTAGCTTGCTTATCTGTTTTGCCACCAAGTGAACACTCGCCTTGTTTGCTCAGTATCTATAAAGAATGGGACCCCTCTGTCTGTAAATCAGCCGCTCTGTAACTCCCTCTGGTGGTGAAGTTGAGGTGTGAAAAGACGAAGGTGGCGTGCTGGACATGTCCTCTTTGCTTCTCACCTCCTTAACTTGTCACCAAAGGGACGTGAAAGGATTTAACAAAAAGCACCATCCAACCACAGATGAGCATCTCAGCAGAGTAGCCGTCTTTCTGTCTCAAATGAACACCAGGGAGCTTTCTCACCCTCAGGTCATCTGATGTTTGCTTTACTGTATTTCCCACTTTTCAATAAAGAGAACTTCAGCTGTATTTGTTCTGGGTGTTCAGTTGTTTTATCACTAACAATATCTTGTGCCACAACATCCTCTTTATGAAAGCTTTTTGAGCTTTAGAAATTCTTATTAGACACCTCATCTGTTCATCTATTTTTAGAAGGAAAGCCACGTATGTTCCTCAGTGCTGACATTTAGTAGCGTACGTGTCTAAAATGTGGTTGGAAAATTAAACAATTTTCCTACATGGAGATTCAGAGCAAAACACTGGATCTACTGTTGCTTTTAAGGGCATAAAGTCCTTGAATGAGCCAATAGAGGAACCTCACAGTGAAATTGGACCAATTTACAGCACGAACACTGAGAAATTAAAAAGGTAAATCAGTCAGATTGTCTCAGTGTGCAACGGGTAAATAATGATTTACAGTATGTAAGTGTGTTTCTTCTGCCTCCCAGCACCTGGTAACAGTAAACTTCTTAACAGTAGCCGTGGAAAGATGGGAAATAACCTGAATTACAGTTAAAAATTCAAATAAAATTGAATTAACATCTTCCCTCACAACCTGTAACTGAACAATAGTCAAGCAGCAGTGAAATACTAATTGTTGGATGCGAACAATGTCTCACCATACCCCCTGTCTCATTTCTACCTGCCAGATCTGAAGCGAGAGGCCAGTATCTGCCACATGCTGAAGCACCCCCACATCGTGGAGCTGCTCGAGACCTATAGCTCTGATGGCATGCTCTACATGGTGTTTGAATTGTAAGTCTGTGCCGCACACTCTGTCAGCTATAATGTATCATGCAACCAGACATTTGCATTTCACACCAATTTAGGATTTGATTTTGTGCCTTTTATTATTAAACATCTGTCTTATCCACTACCACAGCTGCTGATCAGTCCCACATACCAGATACTGTTTCTGTTCATCTGCGAAATATTCTTTTTCATGAGTAGAAAACAGTATATAGATGGTGTGTGGTTACCAGCTTAAGTGGCTGAGAGGAAGACAAACCTAAAAGTCATAGACTAAATTTACCAGCAGTTGGCAGATGGTTGCTGGTAATTTCACACCCTGTTGTCAACACTACCACCCCCCTCATTTTAGTGGTTTCAGACTTAATAGGGCCCTTGATGGAAACAAAATATGAGTGAGAAATAGGGTGTGAAAGCTTAGCTTAGTGGTGTCTAGCTGAAGATCTATACAGGAGCGAAACATCAGGTGTTAATGGTATGGTATGTTGTAGAGGAACGAATGAAGGATTATACTATATATTTCCAAAAAGATAAGAAACATTGGGATATATGTTTTCCCATATTACCCATCTCTATATGTGTCTATAGTAGTACATTTTTTTTTATTCTGAGGATGATTGAAATTTCGTCTTTTTTCATATAAATTCGTGGTCTGGAGTAAAAGACATTGACTGATTGGCAAATGCTGAAATGACAGGCTGTTATATGGCAACTAGCAGCAAAATCAGACTGAATCGGACAGATTTTGTTCGATTGCAGCACTGCCTAATTGCACAGTAATGATAAAAAAACAACATGTTGTAATCTAAAGCATTAGTGTTCAATATAAAATCCACAGGAGACATTGGAGAATGAGGGAACAGCTCTCTGCTTCTCCATCCCTGCCTTTTGTTTTAATGTAATTTTCTTAATCAACTTGCCTGGTTAATTTGTTTCCTCTGTGTGGATTTTCTGTTGTAAATCTGTATCTCATATCCTCCTGAAAGCTTCCCTGGGGGCTGCACTGGCTGAAAAGTGCTATAATGAAAATATAGTGCCTCTGTGTTTATGCCAATGGTAGCAGGTCATAAAACTGCTCCCTGATGGATGTAGATTGATGCACTCTGTTTTAAACACTTGTGAGAGTTGCTAGTTTATCTGCTCTCGTGTAAACAGTTATCTATAATCGACCTAGAAACCTAATTTTGACATGCCCCAACCCTGATCTCTTCTTCCTCTTCCTCTCACTCTTCTCAGTATGGATGGAGCAGACCTGTGTTTTGAAATTGTGAAGAGAGCTGATGCTGGGTTTGTGTACAGCGAAGCAGTGGCCAGGTAGGACACACAGTCTGGGGAACTGCGTGGAGAACATTTAAATTATTAATAAAGCTTGAAATAAACAACAATTTGTGGACGCCCTCAATGATCTCCCCCTTGTCTGGTTCTGCTTTCTGTCCACCCAGCCACTACATGAGGCAGATTTTGGAGGCACTGCGGTACTGCCACGACAACAATGTGATTCATCGCGATGTAAAGGTGAGACCTCTCCTGTGTTCCCCAAACTAAGCCACTGATACCTCCAAATGTGTCACTTAGCTTCAACACCTTTTCACAACATGGATAATAAATGTGCTTTATACCATGTAACTGTCTCCCACTCTGAGAAGATGGTTATCTATACAGTTTGTGGGGAGGTAAAGGTCAAAAGCATGTTTACCAGAGCACACTCCCATCAACATCTGCCCTTTATATTAAGTTCTAGTTATTATGTGGCTTTTAGAATGAACATGTTTTAAGTCCCTTTAGCAAACCAGTGCATCATGCTGGGTTGTATCGCATGTCAAATGCTAGTCCATTCCTTTAAGAGTTCTTAAAGTCAGATTAGCATCAACCAGTGATTCCAACAGGATTAGCCACCTAACACAGGCGACAAACACTACCAGACCAGATGGCCTGAACCAGGGCCTTGACCACACAGTCCCCAAAGGGATCAACACAGCTTTGTTTGAATTGTAAAACTAATAGCTGTGTGTGCTGGTGGGTCAAACCTGGGTGAAATGGTAGTTGCACATCTCTGCTGGTGTTTGTTTTAACTCACTTGGAGTGCCAGATGGGTGGCTTTTAACACATTCAGGATAATTCAAGTTAAAAGTTAAATTGACAGATCAACTGTGACTGCACTCATTTTTCTGTCCAATGTATAGAGGAGTGAAGGAAACAATGTATTTTTAGGTCTGTAATTTCCGCTGTCTATGCATCTCTTTTCTTCCTCATAGACAAGATCATGTTAATACTACAAATGTAATTTTTTTTTTCAACAAAAGAGGGCAAAATGTGTTTTGTTTTAACATTATTCATCAGATACATTCAATCAGTTATTACCAATATACACATTTACTTCTTTTAGAAATATCAAAGCTCTCTTTCTCTTTCTGACGGAAGGTGCACATGGTGTGTATTCTTTGAAAAGCTGCAGTCACAGTAGTCACTGAAGTGCATCTCCTCAGACGTTACTGTATTGTCATCTTTCACTCAGGCATTAAACTAGCATTTAAACAATGGTTCCCACAAAGCACAGATGTTCAGAGGCAATCACAATCACAATCACAAGAATATCTCAGTAGTAAAAAAAACAAAACATATTTATTTTTTTTAACAAAAGAAGTAGGTATGTGTAGAAATGCTTTGCTCAGTTTTACAGAGAATTGGCCAACCAGTCTGGCCTATGTTAGAAATGTGTGAAATGTGATATTTATTTCTCCAGTGTTCAGGCTTACATTATTTTCAGTAAGATAAAACTGTGATCACTGCTGGCCAGTATGTGGAAGCGTGGTTAGTCCTGTGCGGCGGAGGGTGGAGTTGATGACACAGATACTTGTTCTGGGGGTGACTGAGGGGGTGTTTAGTTCAGGGTTAGGTAAAGCCATAGGCACAGACGGTCGTCTGAACTCCATTGTCGAGCTGTTAGATGTTGCGTCGTTCAGGAAGAGAAGCCGGTTGCCAAGTCGGTGTCCAAGTGCTTGGAGGGCGGTTTTGCGCACTGAGCCAGATAACAGAAAGTACATGACAGGATCCAAACAGCTGTTGAAGGCGGAGAATAACAGCATCACCTCGTTGGTACGGTCCACCAGTTGCAAGTAGTCACAAGATACTGTTTCGCTGAGCTGGGAGAGGATGTAGACGGGGCGGAAGGTGTGGTAGGGCCCGAAGCAGATGGTGAACAGAAAGAGGACAAAGAAGGACTTCTTGGCGGTTCGTTGGTATCTCTGTGCGTTGGGAAGGTCCGGCTTGTCCCGTGACACCCTCATCAACCGGGAAGCGATCTTCGCATAGGAGACCACCAGCATGATGAAGACGAGCCAGAACAACAACACCAGCACTGCGTTGAAGTAGGCTTTCCCTTTGGCTTTGCTGCTACGCTGCTTGTACTGGAAGCATTGGCCAGTGTGCTCTCGGTCCTCTGCTGTGGCGATCATGGGCACCAGCGCCATCAGTGACAGACCCCACAGAGCCCCACATGCCACCCAGCTCCACGGCCGGCTGTGCCCCCACAGCGTCAACATGCCTCTCCGAGCTCTGCCTTTCCCCTTTAACCTCAAGTATCTGTCCAAGCTGATGAGCCCCAGTAATGTAATGCTGATGTACATGTTCATGTAAAACAGATTCCCCACCATCTTGCAGGCTACAGATCCCAGTACCCACTGGTTTCCATTAACATGGTAGAAAACCCTGAAGGGCAGACACGCCAGGAGGACCAGATCAGCCACAGCACAGTTGATGAGGAACACCCGCACAGAGTTGCGGCTTGAATGTAGGAAAAGGAAGACCCACAGGGCGAAGAGGTTACCCACAAGCCCAAAGAGGAAGAACAGGGAGTATAGGACTGCCAGCGGCAGACGGAGGGCCTTGTCGTCAAATGAACACACAGTCTGGTTCGCTGAAGAAGTGGAGCTGGAGAAAGGAGAAGAGGGAGGAGGGAGAGAGGTGGCAGAGAAGGAGGATGACAATGAAACAGGGAGGGATGAAGTAGAGATGGGAATAGAGGAGTTAGATGATGCAGAGGCTGAAAGAGTGAAGGGGAAAGAAGAGGCAGATAAGAAGCCGGTCATTGTGTCTGAGGAGGGACAACTTCAGGGTTGTTAACCATTAGGCTCTGAGAAAGAAGAAAAAAAACACAATTGTCACTTCATTCTTTGTCACTAAATAAATACTAAAACAAGCAGATTTAAACAGCTAAAATTCAAGTGCCTTCACAGCAGTCACGTATTTCCTGAATAATGCAGACAGGTGAGTAATATGTGTGTGGTAGTTTTAAAGGTCACACATGCAATAGAAATTATAGTAATTTATGTAATGCAATGAAAAAGTTGCCACCCCCTACAAAAAAGGAGCTCCAGAAGCAGAGTATTAAATATTCAAGAAAATGTACAAGCTTCCCTCTGAACAACAGTTCTGTTTTCTGTAGTTCATAGATGTAGTCTTTTTTACGGGTGGGAGGTGGAGTCATGACTAATTGAAACTTCCATGCCTATTTAACACATAAATTCCAGTCCCATGGTATGACAGTAAAGCTGAGGCATGCGAGCGTAGATGCACATGCGCGCACGCTCATACCCGCACTCGCACAAAGCCACTCTCTGACTGCTACACACAGATGTTTGGATTAAGGCAGAACACTCACCATCAATATTCTTTCAGCCTCAGCACAGCTGCAGTTTCAATGTGTGGGAACGTGTAGAGAAGTGTGAGAGCACAGTCCAGTGTGGGTTTTTTTCTTCCATCAAACTGTAATTTGTTTAAAAACTCGAGTTGCATATACGATAAGACAACTACAGTTCTTTTTTTGCAATCTTCACCTTTCTCTTCAGTCTCTGAATGAGTCATAAATCCTGCAGACTCCTCTTATTTCACATCCTTTTGACAGTGTCTGCTCCTCCTCGTCTCTCTGTTCTCAGCTTGCCTTCAGTCTTTTTCTGTATTGGTCCTTGTCCTCTGTTTCTTTATCGAAAAGCTTTTTCCTACCCTCTCCACTCTCTCGCGCTCACAGATATGACTGTGTAGTCTGCCGGTCTTCTTGCCTCTGCCTCTTGATTTATTTCTGTCTCTCTCTCCCTCTCACTTCATCTCTCTGTTCTCGCACCGCCTCAGTCAACTTCCTCCACGCCCCTCAATTCCCCCGTTACAAGAAGTGCAAAAATGTGAAGACAGGAAATGAACCCACCACCGCCACCACTCGCTCTCACACACGCAGCCTATTCCTGAGCCTCATCTGTCACGTATGTCCTCTCTGTGCTTTAAGTCCTGTCTCAAGAGACAGTTTGTGCTTTAAACTGCATCTCTGAGGTTTTGCATGTAAAAAAGCTCCTTTTATTTATCAGCTCAGGTCGAGTTCTGTGTGACAGCTGAGCAGGTTTTTTGATGAACCTGAGAGATGTCAGTTTGTTAACACCAATTAAGAGTCCTGTGAAGGAATAAAAAACAAGCCATTGGCAGAGAAAGACCCTGCAAGCTCATCACATGTAGTAATGTCCGGTGACGGATGCACTAAACTTGGTGAGCCATTTGAGTATTTGCAACTGTCTGTTCAAATAATCTGATATTAAGTAAACTTTAATAATATCAAATGAGTTGCAATGGCTGATGCTATCCTATAAAATGGGTTTATGTACCGTGGGGCACAGAAAATATATTATTATTATTATATTAATCCTATACAAATAGGGTTCAAGCGTGAAAGCAGCGTTGCAAACATATTCGCATCTAAGTGCAAATACATAGTGAAACAGATGATGGGATGAAAGGGACATACGTTACCACGTAGTTCAGAACATATAATGAACTATAGCCTACATATCTGCTGCTGGTCCTCTAACATTTCTCTCACTTTCTCCTTCCTCTCTCTGTCAACAACTCTTTAGCCTTTGGTTATCTTTCTTTTGTGTCAATGTCCTTACCTATCTTTCTTCCCATCCTGCTCATGTTATAAAATGTATCAACCACTCAGTGATCCAGCACGGCCACTAATACAAAAGATCATAGGTAGAGAGCGACTTCACGCCTCGGTCTACAGCTCTCTGAGAGCCACTCCTTTCTGATCTTAACAAATCATGCATCTCACTTAATGCTAATTATCCCGTGTGTACTGACTAAATCCTGGCACCGGAACTGTTTCCTGTTTTTATCAGCATCATAATAAAATTGTGGTTATAGTTGTGCGAGTTGTCTTGTCATTGTGAAACTGTGGTTCTTTCACCAGCAATTGAACATATGAGATGTTGCACTTTTGCACAGAAAGAACAAAGCAATGCTCTGCACAGTTACTGTAAATGTCAAAGAAGTGTTTTCTTTCTTTCTGTCAGTAAATGAACAAGTCCAAATCATATTAATGAGTTGGTAGATTTTGTGCAGTACCGCTTACAGTTTAATGAGTGAATATAATCCAACTTCTACTAGGATGGTCCCTCATTTAGCCTGTTGAAATATTTGGACAATAAATCTACTGTCTCTTTTAATTCTTCCGTAGCCTCACTGTGTGCTGCTGGCCTCAAAGGAAAACTCTGCTCCAGTCAAGCTTGGAGGTTTTGGAGTGGCAATACAGCTGGGAGAGTCTGGTTTAGTAGCTGGAGGTACGGTAGGACTGTTGCATGCCTTCCCACTATACATGTGCTTACACACATAACTGAAATAATTTGACCATTTTAGTCAAAGGATGGAAAATGAATGAATTATATTATTACAAAATGGATACTTTGGCTTTTATTGGCTGTGGATCTCACTTAGTAAGAAATATTTAGAGAATATCTTTTCACTATTTTCTGACATTTTTATAGACTAAACAATTAACTGATTAATCCGCTACATACGATCAATCAGCTACATATATGCATTATGTCCTTATACCCTTGTAACACCAGTTATCGCTTCACCATGCTTCCATTTTTCATTAACACTTATGACTCCTAGTAGCTAATCACTCTTAAAATTGGCTCTCTGCCTTGCTCTCTTCAGGTCGAGTTGGCACTCCCCACTTCATGGCCCCAGAGGTTGTCAAGAGGGAGCCCTACGGCAAACCGGTGGACGTGTGGGGATGTGGAGTCATCCTCTTCATCCTCTTGTCTGGCTGTCTTCCTTTTTACGGCACCAAGGAGCGTTTGTTTGAGGCTATCATTAAGGGGAAATACAAGGTAGGAGCTGATCAGCAAAACCCCAGTCCTTGTCTGTGGGTGTACACACCGAATGTGTTCATCACCACACCAGAGCCGTGCCCTTTAGCTGCGGCTAAGCACAGTAGTAAGCTCGTCTTTCTCACCGTGCTGTAATGTGCGTCAAGGTTGAGCTCCTGGGTTACAGAAAACTGAACAGTGTGTGCTACATTGCTTCAGAATCACCAGAGTGTTGTATTAAGTGTTACTGTTTTTTCATTCATTTACACATTGTTTATTCATTTTCCCCCGTTCAACAAAACAATGTTAACAGTACAAACAACAGAAAAAAGTAAACATGTTATTAGCAATCAGGAAGCCGGAAAGGATAGATTCTCCACATAGTCAGTGAAGGCAGACCAGGTGCTATTATGTTTTTATGTTCTATTAGAGGCACGTTGCCATAAATGGGTTTGGGTCTATTGTTTTTTTTTACAGACATATGAGAACACTTCAAATACTGAAGTCCAGAAATTGTTTAACAAGTCCAACACATATGTCTTATTGTCGCTGGTGAGTGCTGACATCTGGGGAAGCTGGCTTCAGAGTTGGGATACATTTTAGACAGCTTTTCTCTAGTAAAGCAGAGACGATGAATCAGTTTAAACTGTAGCAAGCAGTGACGTATGCAAATAGTTGAGGAGTGAATCCGACCAATAACCAAATTAACCAAATCATTAATCACGTCTGTCCTTTCCTGCTGTCTCTGCCCCCCCTTGCCAACCAGACATGTTTGATATAGCCCTGATTAATTAATACCTGTTCTGAGCTATTTGTACTCTTACCTCATCATTCCTCGTTTGATGTTAAGCGAGTGCGTGAAATGGGTGATTGTTAGTTACTTCTCACATTTAGAAAAGCCAGTGAGAGGTGATGAATTAACTGACTGAAGATACCGCGATGAAGGTCTGTTCAATTTTCAGTTTTCAACCGAGAGTATGAATTTCCTGCTTGCTGCACTAATCTGTGGCTGACGCAGTCGCTGCAGGCAGCTTGATGGACGACACTGTGGTCTCTTCCATCATGCCGCTGCTAAACAGCTGCTGCTAAATTCACAGATTTTATTTTGAAAAATACAATCTGTGAATAATGAGCTCCACCAACACTGCAACTTGCTTTTACAGTAACATCATAGACAGTCATATGCAAAACAAGGATTTATAATTATCCATAATAAAAAAAGGCAAAAAGGTATTACGTGTTATAAATCAGTTTCATTTTCCCTTACAACCTTCATCATCCTTCATCACCTGGTGACAACAGCTACAGTGATCTTGGTAGCCAATGTTCTGCATGCTTCTGAAAGTGTCTGCTTGTCCCCGTGTGTGTATGTTTGTGTTTGTGCTTGTCCAGATGAACCCGCGCCAGTGGGCCCACATCTCGGAGAGCGCCAAGGACCTGGTAAGGCGCATGCTGATGCTGGACCCTGCTGAGAGAATCACCGTCTACGAGGCCCTCAACCACCCCTGGCTGAAGGCAAGATCACACACACACAACTGCTAGTAATAAATTCACCACAGGTTAGGAGCTCTCATTGTAGATTTTAACGGGTTATTGTCCTTGAACTTCTACTTTTGTGATCACGTGTAACATTTAAAAACCAAGAAACAGACATTTAGTGTAATGTGGTGTTTTAATAAAATAAAAAATACTCTTTGCCAACTCAGTCACCTTTAAACCACTGGCCCTATTGATGCTGACTCAAGAACATTTCCTTCTGCTTTGAACCACAACTTTCACATCCGCTCTGTGACTGCGCTTATGTCCCTTCCATGCTCATGTGTTTGTGTGTGTTTTGATGTGTGTAGGAGAGGGACAGGTATGCCTACAAGATCCACCTGCCTGAAACAGTGGAGCAGCTGAGGAAGTTCAATGCCAGGAGGAAGCTGAAGGTCAGCACCATGATGATGTTAAACTCTGAGTCAAAAAGAGATGAGAGGAAGTCTCGCCTCCTCCACAGCGTGCAGCTGCTTCTGATGACTGGCCCAGATTAATTTCTTCAAATGTTTTCCAAGAATCTCAACAGGCCTGTCCTCCCAAGGGCTCACATACAAACACATAGAAAGCATGTATATACACCCCTCAACACGGGGCTCCGTTGAGGCTTTTTGTAATATATGTGTGTGTGTGTGTGTGTGTGTGTGTGTGTGT
>NTHP01000007.1:1650963-1662954 GCA_003416845.1 Oplegnathus fasciatus
TGTGTGTGTGTGTGTGTGTGTGTGTGTTATTGCAACTCTCAGGGTGCAGTGCTGGCTGCAGTTTCCAGCCACAAGTTTAATTCTTACTATGGCGACCCCCCAGAGGAGCTACATGACTTCTCAGATGACCCCACCTCCTCAGGTAGGTCACACAACAGAACAGTATCCTGGTTTAGGTGGGTTTGGGTCTTTCCATGTTTTCATAACTGAGAGATTTAGTTACTAGTTTGTATATTTAACCTAAGGGATAATAAAATGGTGTCACTTGAATTCAAATGCTCTTATGGTAATGTAGAAGTTATCTACTTAAAGATTTAGTTGTCCCTGTGTGTATATATAAGCATCCATGCGTGTCATGTAAGGTCAAAGATGAAACGTACCAGTGAGCATATGCACCAAAGAACACGTTCACTCTCTTGCCCGGTTTCTATTCTCGTGGTTTCTATTCTAGCGTCTTAATGTGATCTCCAGCTGTCTGTGTACAACTTCCTCTGTTTGGATGAAGACAGGTGTTGCCCAACAAGCCTCACTTCCCTGTCTCGGCTGCGGACTTTCACTTCCTTTTGATAAGAAGACTGCAGGCTGTACCTGTCAGTAGTTATCAGTATACAGAAACCACTCGTGTCACTGTCATAAACAGTAGAAAACGAGCAGTGTGTTACATCACACCTAATGAATCAGTGCAGTGAGCTGACATCTTTCAGGTTTCTATGTAGCCGCCGCAGCCAGATATACTTATACCACCACGTATTTCTGCTGAGGCTGGCAGTCTGTTGCAGTCATGCTTCCTGGTGACTGGTTTATTTTTGCCATTGTAGATCTCCAGACATGTTGCCGGTCATAGACATGTATACTATAGTAGATGCTTGCAGCAGCTTGGCAGATTATTCATACACTTGGCTGCTTTTGCTGGTTTTCTCTGTCTATTGCTGCTCTTTCCTCTTATTTCCCCTCTGCCTTCTCTTCTTCTCTACCTGACCTCATGCTTCCTCATGCTGCCAGCTCTCTGACTCTTTGTTGTCTCACTTTATTCTTTCTTTTTTTCCTCTCATTGTGAGGTGTGAAACTCTACATCCACAGCTGCTGTAAACCTCCTCTAATCTCAACCTCTCTTTCTTTGGTGTTGTTTTTCTTCTGCTGTGCTGTCTGTAGGACTGCTAGCCGCTGAAAGTACGTATCCTGCTCCCCACCCATAGAATCTCAATGTGTGATACCATCATGACATCAGCACCATGTGCATTTTTTTCTTAGTGTTGATGATGTGGGTCCTAATCTTTCAAAATGGCTTCCTCTGTGTCTCCCTCTGTCTTCTCTCCTGTCTCCCTTTAAGAAAACCCATTTGGTGTGCTTTTAATCTATATGCTACCTCTTGACCTGTAAAGATGATTTTCTGATTACATGCATCTTCATTATTCTGATCACAGGACGCTCTGTAAACACAGACTAACAAAATATTCTCATTGTTGCCTTGTGAGACAAACAAAACAAAGGTGAAGAAGATAAGATGCTAATCAGGTTTCCTTAGTACTACACACACACACAGCTTATTATATATCACTTTCAGGTGTTAATTCAAAAGTTGTGCGTCTTTAGAGAGGGGTGTTAATGATGAAGTGATGATTAAACAGCTCATTTTGCTACAACTCAACATTTGTAGGCTGCATCCTGTTTTGTTAGGGTTAGGCTTTAAGTGCCTGAATGTTTAGTCCCATCTAATCTAATCATCAAAAAGTACATTGTGCAGAATTATTGTTAAATCTTAAAATTTAGTTTGGCCAATTGTTGAATAAATAGAGTGGGAGCAGGCACAGTGCTTTTAAGTGACAATGTTATTTTCTGTAATTAATTTCCTCGAGGAATAGCATGCATTTTGATTAACCAATTATTGATCTGTCCATGGCTGAAAATCAATTAAGACAAGTTTAAAATTTGTATCCCTAATTGGAGCAGTATGATGCATGTAAACAGACCTGTAACAAGGTTTTCAAAGTTATTAACAGCTTAAATAGCACGTTTTCTCCTCTGCTGCATCTCTTTCATGCCTCACAGAAATATTTGAATCAAAGTCTCATTTGTTCTTTTCCCAAAGCCCATTATTAGCCCAGCATTACACATGTTTGTAATTGGAATTATTTTCTCCATAACCATCTTTCATCTGTTATTCCAGGGCTTCTTTTCGAGAGTTTTCTTGTTAACCGAACTCAGCCTCTTCTAAGGCAGCGCTTGTTGTCCTTTTCAAGACCATGTTAAAAAATTGGAGTCCGTGCAGGATTAAAAAGTTTCAAGGATGGAGTAATCCATAGTCCCTAAATTTAACCCATGAAATATTTATTAAATCATTTGTAAGAGATAGAGGTCATTCCCTGATTTGGCTGCAGAGGCCTTGGAAAAGTCTGATCATAGTCGTGTGAAATCACCCCTCCCACCACTAATAATTCTGTGGTATTTTAAATATCGACTCGTGGGTTCAGATGTATCAGAGAGTCAAAGCTCTAAAGTAAATCCTCCTGTCAGGGAGAGGAAGATTTATCATGACCACACTGCACTGATTATCATCTAAACATGTCACTCTTTATCAAGGAGCTTGTTTACTATGTAGGCTACACATATCTTTGAAGACTCTTTGATTTTGATATGTTACTACAATACATTAGTACATGTTTAATTTGTGGGAAGGATACACTTTTGGCTTTTTAAGACACTTTTTAAGAAATGGTATATCAGATTTGAATTCTTTCTTTACATTTTCCTCTGCATATTTTTGCATTTTACATTTTTTATATATCTATTTAGCATTTTTCTTGGGTGTACTGCTCCTAACATCATCCACATTGTGACTTTCTGAAGTGACTTTCTTCTGATCTTGTATTGATGCCATGTACCGCTGTTTCTCTGGTTTTGCTGCATGTGTGGGCGATGCAGCAGGTACTTGGGGTTAAATAGTTCTGAGTGTTTTCTGTGTTTTCTGTCGTGACTTCTATTGTTTACCTTTTGTTTTTTTTGGTGTTATTTTTTGCATTTCTTGTTTTTTTGCCTGTTTGTGGATGTGTAACAGGTTGTGTGTTTGTGGATTGGTCCGTCTGTCATGTTCAGTGTTTGCATTTTGTGTAGTGTTGAATGTTTGCAGGGACTGCTTGGTGTATTTGTGAGTGTATCTGTGTGCTGGTGATTCAGTCTATATGTGAGCGTATAACTTCTACACGTGTGTGTACAGGGGCAGTATCACAGGTTTTGGACAGTCTAGAAGAGATTCATGCGTTGACGGACTGCAGCGAGAAAGACATGGACTTCCTCCACAGTGTCTTCCAGGATCAGCACCTCCACACCCTGTTAGATGTGAGTAAACCACAGTACCAGAACCTCTTCCTCTGTAATACCAAAAGTGCCCAGTAGGTGTCATAACAAGTCAACAAGAGTCAGCTACATACAGTATTTGTCCAATATCTACTTTCTACTTACTATCCTATACACTCATTTTTGATTGAGGTAAAATTGTCACATTGTGCTGATCCAGTGGGGCCTAATTATATGTTACTTATTGTGTGTCATTTCAGCTTTATGACAAAATCAACACCAGGTCGTCCCCTCAGATCAGAAATCCTCCAAGTGATGGAGTGCAGAGAGCCAAAGAGGTGAGGAACTCGCTGCTCATGTTCATTAAATAAAGACACCATTTAAGATCACCTTTTAAACCACTAATCTGATGTTAAATAGTCCTGAACAATGGGTGATGCGTATTCAAAAAGCTTTCTAGGCAACGCAAGTAAATAATGACCAGAATCAGACACGGAGCTGTGACATATTCATACTTATCAATGTTATTTATTATAAGCATTCTTTGGATTCACACCTTGTCTTTGTTTTCTTCACCAGGTACTGGAAACCATCTCATGTTACCCAGAGAACATGGAGGCCAAGGAACTCAGGAGGATCCTCACACAGCCACACTTCATGGTGAGATGTTACAGAAACACACACACACACACAGCAACATGCACATTGTTTGAAAAGGTTCAGCTTTTTTTTGTGGAGCATATTGCTTATTGGTTTGTGCCACCTCATGTGTCAGAAGTAGGGTTCTTTTGACAATCCACATAACTCCCTCGGCCACAAAGCTGCTTAGCACCTGAGCTTGGCGAGCCCTCGGGCGGGGATAGACACATGCAGAGGAAACAGAAGGGAGACAGAAGCATTAGAGCTGAAGAAGAAAATGTGCTGAGGGGCTTCAGGGTGATTATACAGTTACTTTTGCGGTAACCACCATGTTTGTGAGATAGCGGCTGAAACAGACCTGAAACGAGAAGAACAATATGGGAGGATATTATTGACGGACATGGAAACTGAAAACTGAGGCAGAAGAAATCAGTGGTGGATTTCATGTAAAGGTAGAACATCGTTAGAGTCTGCAATTGCCATACCTGAAGGAGTGTAGCTTGTTTTGTGTTATTCCAAAAATATAATAGCACATGTATTATTTCAGCGAGTGGATGACAAGACTTTGACTGTTTGTAAGTTGTTTTGTAGGTGTACTGCACAGCAGCTAAATGTAGGATGATTCGGACATTTATTTAGCTCAGTTAGTAGCACAAGATTCTGAGGTGTTTCCCTGTGCTGATTCAGTCTGTGTCACTTACTGGAGCTGTCACGCCGTAGCTTTAGTTCAATCCAATTAGCCCGTGTTGCTCTCTGACCTGACCGGCTGGGTTTTTCATGCTGCCACACACATTTAACAGCGCTGCTAGCAGAGTGGGTGTGAAGCACTTTTGCATGGTAGCACATGGGAGGAAACATGTCTCACTTACCAATTCTTTCACTTTAAACCTTTTCCTGCAGTGTTCATAAATGAGGAGACGATCCAAGGCCATGCTTCGCTCCTGTTAATTATGAACTTAATGATAACTAAGTAATTCTGTTGGTATTCAATGTCAAACACTTTCACAGTCCACTGTTGATGCTTTTGTGTGCATTTTTTCCTCCTCTTCTCTGCCGCACTAATGTTAACCATAAGTCAAAAGCCTTTAGTGCCAGCTGTTTCAACTCCCCATGACTGTCATGGATCCTCGGTGAACATGTTGTCGCTCTGATGAGCAGATGTGATTATTTGGCAAATGCAGCCACTAGATGTGTTTGTAAAAACACTGTGTGTGTCAGTAACATGATTAGTGCCCAAAGAGGATTAGTGTAAGCCACACTCTGTCTAACGTTGAAGCTATCCACTCACACATACACAGTGATGCTATGTGCAACCGCATGTATCATCCTCTTGACTGGTCTCTTGATTGGTAGTATGTATTATTTATTAGGCCAACTAGGGATTCAAGTCACAAGTCTGACTCTCTTTTCTCAACAAGACTGTCACCCACAATTGTTTACTTTGCTTGTGGCTGCCACAAATGTTGTCCTGTGTGTACAGCATGGCATTAATACTTGCTGTGTTAAGGGGCTTCATTCCCACTGGGTTCACCGATAAGGATAATGTGCTGTTGGATGCATGAGTCTTAACATTGACTGTCTGTGTACACTCCAGGCTCTGCTGCAGACCCACGATGTGGTGGCCCACGAGGTCTACAGCGACGAGGCGCTAAGGGTGACCCCGCCACCCACTTCGCCTTACCTGAACGGAGACTCCCCAGACAGCACCAACGGAGACATGGACCTGGAGAACGTCACCAGGGTTCGCCTGGTCCAGTTTCAGAAGAACACTGATGAGCCCATGGTGTGTAGACAGAAACGGAGAAACACACACATTCAGAATTTCAGATATGGATGAAGTTACATTCTCACTTTGTCTTTTGATCCAACCAGTTCACTTCTGGATACATGTTCCTTGACCATGTTTATAACTGATCCATAAAGTGCGGAAAAATCTAGATCTAGAAAACACAGCTTGCGTAAGCGTGTCACATTGCCCTGATCCCAGGCAGGACCATAACAATGCATTAGGGTGCACCTGAAATGCATATGACTGGGACTGTACTGTAGATAGAGTATGTAGCAGAGGGTATTGTGACTCTCCACTGTTACAGTCTGTTATCTCTCTGACCCTCTCTGTCTGTCTCTTTCAGGGCATTACTCTGAAAATGAACGACCTCAACCACTGTATTGTGGCCCGAATCATGCATGGTGGGATGATTCATCGACAAGGTATGCATCCATATAAAATACTACGTACAACCTTGCACCACGCATGCATATTTAATAGGCACATTCAGCCATTTATTTTGTCAGTCTGATGAGATTTTCTCTCAAAATAAGATTAATAACAGATATTATAAAGTAGATGGGGAGATAGCAGTTGGACAAGAATAATCATTTAGAACTATTAGTATGTTTGACTCTTTCATCGGACTAACTTCTGGTAATTGAAATAACAATGAAATGTAACTCTTCCTTACATTAGTTAGACTCCCCCTGGAGCCATCTCAATAACCCCTGGGGTTTTTCCTGGCCTCTGTTTTGTTGAGCGCTGATGTTTCAACACCCAAGAGCCTCATTTCTAGCCTTTATTAATTCATTATTTCTCCGCTTCAGGGACTCTGCATGTAGGAGATGAGATCCGAGAGATTAATGGCATCAGCGTTGCCAATCAGACAGTAGAACAGCTCCAAAAGATGCTGGTAAGTCACACAGATCAGATTTTATCCTCCTCAGACATTCCATCTTTTGGACTGTGCAGGCAGCTTTTACGGGCTGTTAGTGTTCCTTTCTTTTTGTTTTATCCGTCCCGTATTCTTAGCGTGCATTTCTGTTTAGCATACATAGAATGTAACATATTTGATTAGCATTTGCAGCAAAAGATGCGGATGATCTTGCCATTATTGTTAGTGTTGTTTTCATTAAAAGCTCATATGTAACATGCATTTTTCTTCCTTGTCCGCACAGAGGGAGATGAGGGGTAGCATCACCTTTAAGATTGTACCCAGTTACCGGTCCCAGTCCATGTCTTGTGAGGTAGGGAATCAAAAACACACACTCTTACATACATTTTTGCATATTCTATGGGAGAAAAAACCTTTTCATTTTGTATTTTGTGTTGCAGAAAGAGTCACCAGATTTGTCTCGACAGTCGCCTGCAAATGGTCATGCTAGTGTGACGAGCTCCATCCTGGTATGTTTCTGCTTCTCCTTTTCACTCACACACTTTCACAGAAATAGCAGCAGGCTAGTAAAATGAAAGAAAATGCCAGAGAGAACACTTTAAATATGGTGTCTTTTTAATGTTATTATTAGTTTTATTGTTACTGTGATTCAGTTCTAACACAATGACAGCACAAAGATAAAAGTTGGTCATTCATGGGGTAAGCTAGTGTGTCGGGGGGTTAAGGTTCATACCATCAAATCACTACATCTTGGATTTAAATCTGGTAACTGTCAAAATAAAAGCATACAATGTCATCACAAAAGCATCTTTAGAAAATGTTGCCCTGTTTTCATGTTTTCGTTTGTGTGCAGTCCTGTGAAACAAATACTTACACAAAAACTTCTGTCATCCCAACTAGGACCTGCCATCGACGATCCAGCCCAAAGGCCGCCAGGTGAGATTTCCTAATTCTTTCCACCACGACTCAACTCCTTCAGTTTTATTGTGTGCTCCTCCCTTTGCCTTACATTCTGCTACTGACATGACAAACTAACACTCATCCCAACAAGTCCAAATCTGCATGTATGTACTGATGTGTATATTCTTACAAGCACTCATGTGTTCTTCCATTCCCATTACATCTATTTTGTTTACATCAAGTATTACTCTCCAATGTCAGGCCTTAACTCTAGTCTGCTTTGGCCTGCTTTGAACATTGGAAAGGATTCCTACACAGCTGTAAAAAATAAGCAGATGTTTGAGAAAAAAAGTTTCCTGGTCAGGAAAGTGTAATGTGGCCTAGTTGAAAAATTTGAGATGGAAAATGTTAGGAACCCTGATTTGTCACAACTTCCTCTTAAATGCATTTCTCATTTGTTGATTTCAGCCATTTTAGTCTGTTTCATGGTGTGTTTATCATGCTCCAAGATCACACACACACACACACACATAAAATGTAGTATACTAGATTCAGCATCCAATTGTGGGTCCCTCATCACACCTTTTTTGTTTATACCCCCCAACGTTTTCTACTGCATGATATGTGTGTAAGTGTGTGTGTGATGCTCTCAACCCCATAGATCTCCAGATCTGCTATCAAGGACAAATTGTCCATTAAGGTAAGATGTCTCTAAGTGGACCCTTCGTAGAAGTAGCTCCCAAATCCTCCCACCCCCATCGCAAAGTTCGGTTCCTCATCATAGTGGTGTCTAGATCCCATGCTAGCTATCAAGGCTTAGTCTTCATACCTGGTTCGTCAGTGGACATAAAAGGCAACAAAACATGTGGATGTGTGCGCATAAACCGCCAATGAAACGGATACAGTCACAGAGATGTGGTGAAGCGCTTTGTTCAGTCATTTTCGTCTTGCTGCTCATTTATCTAAATGTCTGTGCCCTTTCCTGCTTCGGCTTGTGCGCTCTTGATTTTCCCTCTGCTGTCTTTTTTAGCTTTAATGATAAGCGTCAGCACCACATGTCTAACTACCTAATGATTTCGCTGCCTGTCTCCTTTCATATGGGCAGCTTGGCCCATCATATTCTTTCCCATATATTCTCCTATGATCGTAACGCTGTTCTTTGCCACTGTGTCGGCACCTAACAGATTTTTTTGTCTCGCTGTCCCGCCCTTACAGATTTATGTACGTGCTCAGTTTGAGTATGACCCGGCGAAAGACGACCTCATCCCATGTAAGGAGGCGGGCATTCGCTTCCGGGTGGGTGACATCATTCAGATCATTTCCAAGGACGACCACAACTGGTGGCAGGGAAAGCTGGAGAACACCAAGAACGGCACAGCAGGCCTCATCCCCTCACCTGAGCTCCAGGAGTGGTGAGTACAACATCCGACTAACAACAGAACTTTTCATCTGTACTGTATTTCTGGCCGTATTCACACTCCGTTGCCAGTTTATTAAGTACACCTAGCTAAAACTAATGCAATCTAAAGTAACAGCCCTGCAATAAGTCTTTATGAAGGTTATAATGTTCAGTTTTTGTTGAAACTGAGGTCTCTGTTTAACACAATACAATTGAATCAACACCTCTCTACAGTTTCAACAAAAAGTGAACATTAAGTCCTTCATGAAGAGAGAACTTATTGCAGGGCTCTTGTATTAGAATGGATTAGTTTTAGCAAGTTGTACTTAACTGGCAACTTAGGTAGTTTGGAAGTTGAGTATTTGGGAATGAAAATGGAGATTTTCAGACTAAAGTGATAATTTTACAAGCTTAAACACTCTGTTGTAGTAAGTAGGTTAGAGCTGTCTCAGAGAGCACCTTATTAACAAAGTTTGTGGCTGAGAAGCTGTGGCTACTTTTCACAACACCTCACAAGATTGGTTAATAAAGTGTTGTAAAGCCAGACACTCCCACCAGGATTTGAACCTGGTACTTTTGTCAGACGTGTTAGCAATATACCACAGGAGTTCAGGAATAGTTTCACTACAACTTTCAGCCAACTCAACCGTGTCAGTGCATCTATACAGCCCTTGCTTGTACTTGTGTCACAGCCAAAGCTACAGCCATAATGCTGGTCCTTGTATCTGAGTGCATTCATAGCTGTGTATGTGTCTGTATGTATAGCCTTCAGGTCTTAAGCACTGATAATAACATAAAGCCACACATTAATCTTGATTCACAGACAGGGTCATTGAAGTGAACAGTGCACGTGTTCTTTTCAGGCGCGTGGCGTGTATAGCGATGGAGAAGACCAAACAGGAGCAGCAGGCCAGTTGTACCTGGTTTGGCAAGAAGAAGAAACAGTACAAGGACAAGTACCTGGCCAAGCACAATGCAGGTAAGCCAACAAACATCATAGCATACGCATGGCACAACAGAGCTAAGCTAACCCACTACAAGCATTTAATTTGACAGCTCATTAAGGCAAAACAGCGCAAGTCAAATCAAAGAGCAACGACTCCATCTGGCTGTGCAGTTGACCCTAATTAAAAGCGTAAGAAATCCACTCTCAAATTACACTTGAGAGTTGCACTACTACGGAAGATGGCACTATGACATTTTTGTCAAGAACTTGCTAGTTATGTATCATGCAACCCGTAATTGGATTACTTCACCTACTAGTGATTCTGTAAGAGTATTTTTGTACTATTTAAAAATCTGATGTTTTGATTGTTTGCTCCTTTGTAACGTCCGATGTGTAACTGCTGCACGCCTGTTGCGTTTTCCCTCTGACAGACCTCTCCTACTGCTGTCTCGGTTTTCAGTAACTAACAGTGTTGCAATTAACAGCTTTTGATGTTTGCAGTTTCTGTTCTGGTGTTTTTTTGTTCTTTTATGGTGTCTTTTTATTAACCCTTCCGCTCGCACCCTTTGTCCATATTTCATGCTGTCTCTTACCCAATGACATGGCTGCATGTAAGTAACTCCAGACAGCTGGTGTCCAGCTTCTGTGTTTTTCTTCCTCTTCTTTCTGCCTTTATACCTCATCCTCTTCCTAATGTCTCCTTGACTTTTGAATGATGGCTGCTTTGTTATTAGCCATGTAATGCAAATTGATGAGATACTAGTCAGCCTAGATGTGTTTTTCTATCTGCCCAAGGTTAGTGCAAATAAACCTGTTTTAATGCTTTCTCAAGGTATCTGACCTTCATCAGGTGTGCTTGGTGCTTGTTTGAACTAGCTGTCGGTCTACATTATGGCATCATTTGAATAACTGGGCTCTAAATATTAAAAAGCCATCTGATTGAGGATTCCATGCTTCATTTAAACCACAGGGACAAAACACTGAAATGACATTAGCATTGCTTGTGCTTGCTGATTCTGTATTAGGTTTGCATTTATTTGAGATGTGCTTTGTGGAGTATGTACACTCAGTTGCCAGTTAATAAGGTACACCCAGCTAAAACTAATGCAGTCTGATACAACAGCCCTTTATGTATTTATAAGCAATAATGTAGAATTTTTGTTTTAACTGTTTCTCGAGCTGTTTATTGAACTTAATGGTCATTTTGGTGTTCACTTGTGGTGCTTTTGAATTGTATTCCATTACACTGAGAGGTGTTTCTAATATTTTCTCCACCCTGTTTATACCAAAGAGTGGAAAAACAGCTCTCAGTATAACCCACTACAAACTACAGCCATAAAATTAACCAATAAGTTGAACAAAAACTAATAAACTGGTGACTGACTGTATATTAACCACTTGCTTCACCTACAGTCATTCAGACTATTTTTATATAAACACATATTTGCTTTTAAATAGAAAGCTTACTGTGTACCTAATTTTTCTCCTCTGGTCTGCAGTGTTTGATCAACTAGATCTGGTGACGTACGAGGAAGTGGTCAAACTGCCATCGTTCAAGAGGAAAACACTGGTTTTGCTTGGTAAGTAAACACAGTAAAAGTGGTGTTCTTTTTTTTTGTGTGGCAGGAAGACACCCCTCCCGTGCCAGGGAGCGATGACAGTCTGTCTAACCAGACATTACACCACTGAATTCACTGTGATGTTACTTTTATTGACTGTAAAAGAAGATAAAATATCTGGTGTAGCGTTTAGGACCTACAGATCCTCGTTCAGACATTGAGCATTAAAAAGGAATGGTATTTTGCTTGCACGTCAAGGAGTTGGTTCAGTTGTTCATGTGGTTGTAATGTCTCTGTTCGAGGGTGGTCTGTGGTGTTGGGTGTGAATGGCCTCCTTGATCTTTCTCCTTCTATCCACTAACACTTGTGGCTGGTTTGGTGTTCACACTCAGCTGATGTTGTCCTCTTCCAGTGTGTAGCTAGTCTCTTAGCTGTGGCTCTTGCTCTTTCACCGCTCTTTTCACCACAGCTGTTGTATGTGATATCATACACCGGTCCGGTTTCTAGTGTTTAGATCTTTAGGATTTGAATGGTATGTGGTTAGTGCTGACTCCTTGTGACTTTCGTTTCCTGGACATCTTTTTTTTT